>SKCR01035917.1:0-29999 GCA_019454045.1 Zanthoxylum bungeanum
CCGAGCCGAAAGGAAACGTCGGTCTCGGCGGTACAAGAGCAGACCCGAGCCGTAAAACATATACCAACAAAACGGACTCGGCGGTACAAGAGCAGACCCGAGCCGTAAAACAAATATCAAAACCATTGTGTGGGCCATAACAAACAAGCATAATCAAATGTCAGCCTAAGATAGAAGATGTCTTACTCACATTTTTGGGATCCGTTGCCTTTCTTGCAACTCTACAAGGGTCACTACAAGCAAGACTATTCTTAATACATCCTTTCTGCATCTCAGCATTTCACGCATCCGACCGGATGACTTCCGCTATCAACTTTGGTCGACCTCAAAAACCGAATTGTCTCGGGTTCTAGTCTCTCATTATTCGTCTCTTCCATCCTCTATAGTCTGTCCATCGTGGATTTCAGAAGGTTTTGATTTTCCTCCCTATCTTTCCTCATATTTTCTTCCATCTTCTCCATCAATTCTGCTGTTGAACTCCCTGATGACCGGTGATTTCCATCTTCTGCCATCGTCTTACTACGCGAGCTACTTTTTGTTGAGTTCCCCACAGACGGCGCCAACTGTTGACGGTGGATTTTGGTCTCAGGGCAATACGGGAATATCACTCCCGAGACTAATCCTCCTTCAACAATGAATAATGCCCCTTTAAATAGGTGGCTAACCCTAATTCTACCCAAATATAATAAAACCCTAATAAAATACTTGAAAATTTCGTCCATGGGCTTTTTAATTTAATTAATGTTCAGCCCAACACTTAAACAACACATAACTTAAAAAAAAAATATAAAATATAAAACTTATAAGGATACATTGCGTCCTCATTTAGACCATGAAGGAATCTGAAATGGACTTTGATGAAAACTTCAAAGTTGTAGAGCTACAAGTTCTCTTTTCAATGCAACTTGAATCACCAAAATCAGACATCGGACGAGAAAGTTACGTCCAAAATACGAAGACTGCGTAAATCCCGCCACTACTAATGCACCATTCGGAAATATAGCCCAAAATCAATCAAGGCAGCTCATGCACGTCCTAGACCCATTCCAATATTTCTTTAGACATAATAAAGCCTTCACATAATGTCTCATGCATGGACCAAACTCCGGAACCCAGGGAATCTTCCAAATCCACCAAAATGGCCCAAATACACCAATTTGACCAAGCCATGCAATCAGCCACAACTTCAAGTTAACTTGGCCCAACAAACAGAGCTCATTCTGGATCACATCATTCTCCCTCTCTTGAAAAGGATTCGACCTCGAATCCGAACCCGGGTCATAGATAAAAATGACAAGATCAATAGGACGAGAATCCTGGAATAAAAGAAAATCACATGGAAAAAAATGGTTAAGGTGAGCAAAAGTCAATAAAGCGAATGAATGACTTTTTGTCAATATTTTTCCACTCTCAATCTCTCCATTGCTACTCTCATTCTTAACTCCACTTGCAACAGCAAAGAGATTCCTACATGGATTCACATTTGAAATCTCATTTAAAACAAACTCAACATGCCCATGTCGCTTTCTCAAACAATCAACATTCTTATCAACGATCTGATCACACCATACATATTCGGCCACATGTACTTTTTGCACATTATAACTCATGTCCTCACAACCAACATCAGATTGCTCCATATGATATTCACCCTTAACAGTAACATCAAACACCTCATTGGCATCATGAACATCCAAATCATGAACACCAATGTTATCGCTCACATCAATATCATCACTATCATCAACACCATCAACCACCTTACTCTTATTTATTGAAACATCAACATGTTTCATTTCATTACTCAAGGATACGCTCGTACCCTGCTTTAATTCATATTTTGCCAATGTATTTTCCTCTATCAACTCTGGAAGCTCTCCTACTAACATTCCAAGTGCAATCACACTTTTCTTTTTAGCCCACTCTTCTTCACTCCTCTGCATGTACAACTCGTCCTCATAGACCTCTTGTAGGGTTAAAGGAGCAAGCTTGATAATCTTTTCACCACACCTAAATTTGTAGATATTCCTATCCATATCATAAACTACTTTATTGAATTTATACCAAGGCTTACCCAATAAAACATGCGTACGATACATAGGAACCACGTCACAAACTATTTGGTCAACATACTTCCCAATTGCAAAATTTACCACAACCTGCTTAGCAACCTCGAACTCTCCGAAATCACTCATCCACTTATAAGGTCTATCAAGAGGTATCAATGGTAATCCCAATTTTTCCACAAGGGTAGTGCTAGCTAAATTTGTGTGATTCCCTCTATTAATAATCATGCTACAAACTTTACTATTGATAGAGCATCTCGTGCGAAAGATAAATACCCTTTTATCCATCAAATTATTTATATAAATCAACCCTTACTCAAAAGACGTCAATAATGAGGAAAGACTCAAAGAATCACCAAGAAAATACGAAAACAAACACAAAGAAACTGACTAAAAAAAAAAATAAAAAAATAAACCAAAGTAAAATAAGAAGACAAACTGAACTGAAACTGGACAGAATTCGTAACTTTGAAAGGGATTTTGAGACTCGAAACTTAAGCGGATTGAGTACGGCCAATGACTAATGAATTCGTCTCCTTGAGTACTTATAAATCGATATATATGGGTCCCGTAACTCTTTCTAGATCAGAAGTTACAGCAGTTTGAAAATCAGTGCGCGGCTGAAAAATTCTGACCGAACTGATCCGAAAATTACAGATAAATTCGACTTTAATTGACTCAAAAACTCTAAGAACTGAATCCTATATGCTATTACCATGAAAGAGCATTATAATAACATCCAAGAATCGGTCATAAACATGAAAAACACAAAGGAACTAAGAAAAAAAAATTGAGATGAGAAGAGACAAAAAAACAAAAACAGGAGAAAAAAAAAGGAATATTAAAACTTCATAAAACGATAAAGATAGAGAAAATCTTGACCTTGGAACCCTGAGCTCCTGATACCAAATGATAGAAACCTGCCTGGAACAAAGCCAAGCAAACCTCTCCACGTGTTCTATGCCCCAAGAACCGCGAATCTTGATTTTGTAAGAACAAAATCCTTCCAAGATCAAGTCCAACCCTTAAGGAACATTGCCCTTAAAAACCTTTCTTTATTTCTTTGGAGAATCCTGAACAGCGATACAGCGCCACAACGCTTGCCACACGTTGATAAGCTTTTGTTCCGTAAAACCAAGGAAGAATCCACTCCCTCAAGATGACACAAGTCAATTTGTTTTGTAAAAAAGATATATTATTGGTTAATTATCCATTACAATGAATAATGGCCCTTTAAATAGGTGGCTAACCCTAATTCTACCCAAATATAATAAAACCCTAATAAAATACTTGAAAATTTCGTCCATGGACTTTTTAATTTAATTAATGTTCAGCCCAACACTTAAACAACACATAACTTAAAAAAAAATATAAAATATAAAACTTATAGGGATACATTGCGTCCTCATTTAGACCATGAAGGAATCTGAACTGGACTTTGATGAAAACTTCAAAGTTGTAGAGCTACAAGTTCTCTTTTCAATGCAACTTGAATCACCAAAATCAGACATCGGACGAGAAAGTTACGTCCAAAATACGAAGACTGCGTAAATCCCGCCACTACTAATGCATCATTCGGAAATAAAGCCCAAAATCAATCAAGGCAGCTCATGCACGTCCTAGACCCATTCCAATATTTCTTTAGACATAATAAAGCCTTCACATAATGTCTCATGCATGGACCAAACTCCGGAACCCAGGGAATCTTCCAAATCCACCAAAATGGCCCAAATACACCAATTTGACCAAGCCATGCAATCAGCCACAACTTCAAGTTAACTTGGCCCAACAAACAGAGCTCATTCTGGATCACATCAATAGGGCGTTATCTTCCGGAGCACATCTTGCCATATGCTCGGTCTTCATGAGGTCGGTCATATTGGTCCTTTGAACTGAGAATGCTGCTGTCGATCTGATAATGCCCGGTCATCCGATCTCAAGTGCTCGGCCATTTAGTATAAAGTGCTTGGCCTCTTACCGTCAAGTTGTCGGGTCGGCTTTAACGATTTCGATCAACAAGGGAATTTACCCTTTTACCCATCCCGTGCTGCTTAAATATCATAGTGCTTAAAAACACCATCAACATATATATATATATATATATATATATATATATATATATATATATATATATATATTGGGGAGTGGATTTTTATAAAAGAGATGGACAATTTCGACATTTTAAGTAGGAGAGAGAATGTGAGAGTTTTGGGGGTGGGAGTAGTAGCCCTCATATTTTAGAATATAATTTATTTCGGTATAATTTAAATTGTTAGATTTTGATTTAATAATCCAGATTATATTTTATTCAATTTTTTTATTACTTAGCACGTGTCAAACGACCCACGTGCTACTTGAGGGGATTCCAATATCCCGGATTTCATACGTCTTATAATGTCCCATGCATTCCTTGGTTCCCATAATTTCTAGTCTCATTTTGTGGGGGAATAAATAAGTTAATTGAATCTTTTAAGACTGCTATATTAGACATGTATGTATTCCATGGGTTCGGGTGGCAATTCGAATTTAATAAATTGGGTCAAATTTATATGTATTTGAATTCGATTCGTTTATTAACTGAATATTCGATTCGATTCGTTTATTAACCGAATATTCGATACGATTCGTTTAATCCATATAATATATGGAGTAAATCGAATATGAATTAGTTTACAATTCGTTTATCAAAATAAATATTCGATTCGATTAATAAAACAAAATTAATAATTGATTCGTTTCGATTCAATTCAATAACCCGTGCACTACATGAGAGGGCTCCAATATCCCGAATTCCATACGTGTCTTATAGTATCCCATGTTTATTAATTCCCGTGGTTCCAATAATTTCTCTGCATTTTCTCTCATGTTTATATTGGTTATAAAAATTTATGGGAATTAGTCGGCAGTTCACTTGGTGCGCAGGTTAATTTAAATAATATTCATTTATATGATAATATGAATATATATATTTTTAGACGTAATTGAATGTTTATATTATTTTTTTCAATTATGATTTTTAAAATTGTATGTGTATATTTTTTATTGTACAAAAAATAGAATCATTTATGTTACCATCTATAGAGGTGAATGGAAACAATGGATTGTATATTTCTATATTTTTATGAAATTTTTTGAGACTCTTATCCTTCTTATGGATGAGTAGATATTCACAAATGTCATATTAGATTTGACATTCAAATAAGTCACCATAATTTATGAAGAGAAGTTTGTTGACGTTCCAATTCCAAGAGACGAAGTCCAGCGGTTTGAGCCTGAAATCTTATTTTTAAGGTATCAGGTTCAAATCATAGATAACATCTTTATAAAAATCTGAGACAACATCAGTTTATCTATATATCCATATCGAGATTCATTAACCCCGATATAAATGACGTGAAGTTTCTCCGATATTCTTAAAAAAATATTATTGGCAAAATTTTCAATCTGAAACACCCTGGCCCAGGTACAATCATTAACATGTTCTCTTAGTGATTAATATACTATCCACCAAGCATAAATCATTGGTAAATTTGATATTTTAGTTTAGTATGTTGATTATAACTAAACTATAAAACAAATCTTAATCAATGTAACAATTCCAGATAAACTTTTTCGACTTATGTTAATGTTCTTTTCGATATTAAAAATCATTTTTTAGATCAATCATGGGAAAATTATACCTGGATATTTAAAATAAAATAACAGCAACTAAGTAAAGTTGAAAATGTGGAAAAAAAAATCAACAATTGCTTTATTTTAAATTTTTGTCCTTGATTATCTCCCCTAATATGAAACCTAATAATGGATTCTCTTGTGACAATAATTGGCTCTCTCAGTATAAAATTGGGTATTTTACATTCTTCCGTTTTAAACGTTTAAACCTCTGTCTTCTATTTTGATTTTGTCAATTTAACTTCCGAATTCAATTAATCTCAAGAACACGAAAAACATTCACACATCAAACAACAAGAATTTTTCCGTGGTTCGCCTGAAAGATTCAGACTACATCCACGTTGAACTCCAGGAACTTGGAGCTCACTGCACTATAATACTCAACAATGTACAAGATCGGTTCTTACTCTTTCTTTACAAGATTTTCCCCAAAACAGAAATTCAAGCAATAACCCTAGAATTCGACGCAACTACTCATCACAGCAACAGCCTTGTATTATTCAACTCAAGCAAATCAATACAAGCACTTACTGACTTTAAGCAATTGACACTCCTGATTCTTGTGTTGCTTATGATTCTCGGCAGTAACAATCAGCTAGAGAACCAGACGCAGAGTGGCTGTTCTTGAAGCCAATCTTGAACTCAGAAAACAGATCTTGATGTTGAGTTGAAGCAAGAAGATGAAGTGAAGAAGAAAAATCGTCTCTCCTGTTAACCCCAGGCAACATATATATATAAAGAGCAAATGAAGGCAACGGCAGAGATGAAGGCAAAAGCCTTCTGATCCAACGGTCAAACAAATAAGTAAACAGTGAAATGACAAGTCTGCCCTTAATGAAGGCTTCACACTTTTACAATCTCCACCTTGAAGCCTCCTCACCACTCGCTTCAATCCATATATACCTCATGCCGGGATAACATTAGTGCAGCAAGTATCAAAGTTCCTTTCATTGTTCATGTTGGCTGCGAACTTACCCAACCCCCACATGCAACAACTTCATGCAATGGGAGAGTTTGGTAGCAGTCACAATTTTTGTCCCCATGTCTGATGGGTTATCCTCAGTTGGGACCTTCTTAATCTCAATCTTACCACTTGAGATAATTTCCCGCACAAAATGATACTTCACATCCACATGCTTGGTTCTCTCATGATGTACTGGATTCTTGCTCAGATGGATCACACTCTGATTGTCTGAATACACAACTGTCTTACCCTGCAGCTGTTGTATTTCGGTTAAGATACCCTGAAGCCAAATTGCTTCCTTGAACACATCAGTTATGACTATATACTCCACTTCGGTAGTTGACTTTCTTGAGTCTCTGTCACCTGCAAAATCAGAATCAACATACCCTACCAAATCTAAAGCGTTAGATTTGTTAAAACATAAGCCATAATCAATAGTAGTATTCAAGTATCTTAACAACCATTGTAAAGCACTCCAGTGTGCTCCACCTGGATTAGACATAAACCTACTCAATAAAGATACAGTATAAGACAAGTCATGTCTAGTACTAATCATGGCATACATCACAGAACCAATAACATTAGCATAAGATACATTTTCCATTTTAATCACCTCAGGTCTAGTACTAAGAGAAGACATATCCTCTTCTATAGTCGCTTCCCATTCAAGTTTATGGGTAGACTATAATGCCTCTCCTAAGCTAGCAGGCTCAATCTCATTAATCTCATTAATCTCATGACTTGATATTAATGCACAGAAATACAAATCATTGGTTGAGTAATCATACCTGGTAGAAGGCCTTACCTGCCTCCTACTTCTGTCTCTTGCTAGCTGGTAGTTGGCCAATGTGTCTTGAGGTGTTTCATCATGCTGCTCAGTTTGATCCACTTGATCTACTGTGTCCTCTTCAATTTGTTCTTGTATCTCTGCTACTTCATTTCTGTTTTCCTCATGGTTATTTCTCCTGGGCTGGGTGTCCTCAGATGTCTTCGTGCCTGACATGTCACCAACTTGCTCAGCGGTCCTTGATGTCTCTGGCTCCACCTGCATCTGAGCTCCACCTGCAAAATCAAAATCTGCTAGATCATTTTCTAAGGCACCTGCATTCTTGTTAGTAGATTTACAAGGAAAACAAAGTTCATTGAATATAACATCCCGACTAACTATGACTTTGACTCCAGGTGACTCCCTTTCCCATAACCTATACCCTTTTGTCCCTTCTTGGTATCCTAGGAAAACACACTTGATTGACCTCAGTTCAAGTTTACCTACGGACTGGTGAGCATAAGCTTCACAACCAAACACTCTAAGGTGGGCAAGCTTATGGGCCCTACCAAACCAGATTTCTTCTGGTGTCTTAAACTGAACTGAACTATTAGGGCTAAGGTTAATCAAATGAGTAGTAGTATTGAGGGTTTCACCCCAAAAGGCCATCGGAAGTTCGGAAGAGAATAAAAGGCATCTGATCTTTTCTAATAAGGTTCTATTCATTCTTTCCGCAACTCCATTCTGTTGAGGGGTGTTTCTAACAGTCCTATGTCTCAGGATACCCTCACTCGTACATTATTGATCAAACTCAGTATTACAAAATTCTAAGCCATTATCAATTCTCAAGACTTTTACTTTGTTACTAGTTTGATTTTCTACCAATACTTTCCATTCTTTAAATTTTGTCAAAGGTTCATCCTTTGATTTTAGTAAGAATGTCCATACCTTCCTACTGTAGTTATCAACAATAGAGAATAAATATTTCTTACCCCCATGGGTCTGGACCTTTGCTGGTCCCCACAGATCACAATGTAAATACTCCAGACTCGCCTTTGACAAATGAATTCCAGTTGGGAAGCTCTGTCTGTGCTGTTTGCCCAACACACAGATCTCACAAAACTCAAGTGGCTTCAACTGGTCCTTTCCAAATTGTCCCTGCTTGCTGAGTACCTACATTCCTTTCTGGCCTATGTGGCCAAGTCTCAAGTGCCATATATTAGTCATATCAACATTAGAAGTTAAAGCAGAAATGGTTTTATCCGAGAATACATGTTGGCCATTTAGAACATACAATCCATTTCTCTTTATACCAGTTAGGATTGGTTTATTACCCTTAGATATGTGCATGTTCCCATTGTGGGATTTATATGTAAAACCTAACTCATCTAGTGTTCCTAATGATATCATGTTCCGTTTCAGGTCAGGTACATATCTAACGTCAGTAAGAATCCTAACTTTACCATCATGAAGTTTAAGTGTTATGTCTCAAACTCCCTGTATCCTACAAGTATTGTCATTACCCATATACACAGTCCCTTGGTCAGAATTTCTAAAGTTGACAAACCAGTCTCTATACGGACTCATGTGAAAAGAACACCCGGAGTCTAGAATCCATTCTCTACTAATGTGATCACTAGACACGGTCAATGCCTCAGAAAGGCACATCGACTCCTTTTCGGCAGCCACAGTGGCGCTGCCTTCATTTTCCTGTTCCCTAATGAACTTATAACAGTTCCTTTTAAGGTGTCCCATCTTCCCACAATGATAGCACTTCTTGTCACTATTCTTATTCTTATCCTATTTATTCTTTTTCTGTCCTTTAGGTTCTTTGTTATTAATCTGATTATTATTCGGACCATTACATTTCCTTTCATTCTTTCCTTTCACGAATAAGTTCGCTCCTCATCTCCTACTGGTTCTAAGTTCTAGCTCTCTAGCCCTTATACCAGATATCACCAAGTCTAGCCTAGGTACAACTCATGTGTACTGTAGAGAGTTCTTAATGACACTATATTCATCAGGCAATGCATTCAATAGAATCATAGCTTCGCTAGAGTCTCCTAGGGCTTGGTCAGTTCCTTTAAGGATTTGAGTCATTTTCGTGAATTCGTCCAAATTATCATCAATCGACTTATTAGTATCCATCTTGTAATTAAACAAATTACCTTTTAAGAACACTAAATTTGGTGCAGAAATAACAGAGTATAAGGATTCGAGTTTACCCCACAGTTGAATGGTCGTGTCCATTCCGTCAACCTTTCTTATGACCGAGTCTCCCAAGTGGAGGAAGATCAAGTTGTACGCTTCTTCCAGGATTTCGCCTTCCGCTTCCTTTTCCATCTTTGGCCATTTTTCTGGATCTGGTTCCAGTGCCAAAGCCACCTTATGGTGGGAAAGCAGTACCCTCATTTTCTTCTTTCATGTGGTGAAATCTCACTTTCCGTCAAATATGCCGATGTCGAGTCTCATGGTCGACATTTCGGTTTCACCCAGTAAACAGCACTCGACTACACAGAATCTTATGCACCCTCACTGTCAAGGACTAATCACCTAGGCTTTCAAAATGGCAACCCCTAAGCCACCCAATTCTTTCAGTTTCGGACGGGCCTCTAACCTCAATCTTTCACAGGGCAGTTTCTTTTAAACCCAATTTCACTCAGCAGATTCTTCACCCAATCTGCTACAAAAATCAGTAACAAATATCGCCTGCCAACTCGGACGAGGAGTTTTATTCAATTCCCTTCCAACAGTTTTGTCCAAAGAAGGCAGTGAATCAGAAACTGGAAGAATTCAAGACTCAGTCCAGGGAAGTCAGTTTTCCCTTCCAACGATCTTGTTCACTGAGAAACAGAACACCAGAACACACAAAAGAAAGAGTTCGAGACGCAATTCAAGAAGACCAGTTTTTCCCTTTCAACCAAGCTCTGATACCACTGTTCGTTTTAAACGTTTAAACCTCTGTCTTCTATTTCGATTTTGTCAATTTAACTTCCGAATTCAATTAATCTCAAGAACACGAAAAACATTCACACATCAAACAACAAGAATTTTTCTGTGGTTCGCCTGAAAGATTCAGACTACATCCACGTTGAACTCCAGGAACTTGGAGCTCACTGCACTATAATACTCAACAATGTACAAGATCAGTTCTTACTCTTTCTTTACAAGATTTTCCCCAAAACAGAAATTCAAGCAATAACCCTAGAATTCGACGCAACTACTCATCACAGCAACAACCTTGTATTATTCAACTCAAGCAAATCAATACAAGCACTTACTGACTTTAAGCAATTGACACTCCTGATTCTTGTGTTGCTTATGATTCTCGGCAGTAACAATCAGCTAGAGAACCAGACGCAGAGTGGCTGTTCTTGAAGCCAATCTTGAACTCAGAAAACAGATCTTGATGTTGAGTTGAAGCAAGAAGATGAAGTGAAGAAGAAAAATCGTCTCTCCTGTTAACCCTAGGCAACGTATATATATAAAGAGAAAATGAAGGCAACGGTAGAGATGAAGGCAAAAGCCTTCTGATCCAACGGTCAAACAAATAAGTAAACAGTGAAATGACAAGTCTGCCCTTAATGAAGGCTTCACACTTTTACACTTTTCACGATCAACTAACTATTCATGGACTCCGTCTTTGGAAAGTTTTGGATAATATCATATATATATATATATATATATTTTTGAAATATGAAATTCATTCATAACAAATATCATATAAGATGTGAATACACAGCCATATCAGCTCGAATATAATACTTAGGAAAAACTTAAGATTCAAGCCTAGTCAGAATAATGTCTGACAACATAAAACTCTATACATTATGTAGTCTCATAATTAATCAAAACTCAGATTCACACTAATTCTAATAAGGTCCTAGAGGAATTACGAATTCAGTCGGATTTCCAACCTCTCGACGTGAGTTGGTGAATACAATTTTTACAATTAAAAGATGAAAACATATATACAGAGTAAACATAAGATCAGTATAACAACTAAATAGAATCAATACACAATAAACAATAATAAATCTATAAAAATACATCCCTTTCACCATCCGATTTATCAGCCGAAATCGTGCAAATCATTTATTTTATTGTTGTAAAATCTCATGTACATGCACAAAGATAGGAACCCATATAAAAACAAAAAATCAATATAGATAAAATTTAATTGGATTTACCAACCACCACAGATGGGTGTGTAAACCAGAAAAAAGGAACAAAAAAACCAAACAAAAAAATCAAACCCAAAGCAAAAGGACAGAGAGATGGAGGGGACACACAGAGAAGGAAAAAGAGAGGGGAAGAAATAAAAGACAAGCAAAAGGGAAAAAAATTAAAAAAGCAGTAAAGGAAAAAAAAAAGGAAAGGAAACAAAGAGGAAGGAGGTAGAGAGGGGGTGGGGGGAGGGAGAAGGAGGATCGAAAGAAGGGCAGAAGGTGGAGGGAGTTTCCTTATTAGGGCTAAAGAGGGAAGGTTGAAAGGGGGTGAGAGCGTAAGGGGAAAATGAGAGAGTTGAGAAGAGCTAGTCGCCGACCACAACTCATGGTGTGGCCGGCGGCTAGAGGAATGGACTGTTAGTTCTAGGGTTTATTAAGTTGAGAGAGAGTTGAGAGAAGGGACTGCTAGATCTAGGGTTTCTTAAAGTTTATGTTACAATTATAATACCATACCGTTTAAAGCGAATATATCCTCTTAGAAAACTATTTCATTTAAGTCCGAATCGAATTATTTGATGACGGGATTTCCAACATTCGAGTTCTTCTCGAAGGTATGTACTATGTATGTGGCTGATAGAATAAAGTGATAGAGGGACGACGCGTGGTAGATAAAGGGAAGCTTGGAGTCAAATTAAGAAACAACAACATTCAATAAGTTTGGTCGGGGCCTACTTTTAAACGCTAACATTTTCCTTGTTCTCTGTTTGTTGTTGCCTTAGGCGGGGCCTATTTTACTTTCCTTTGTCATGCATTGTTATTTCATTTGGGTCAATCAATCCATTTGAAAACGTATGCCTCGCATTTCTTCCTATTTATTATAGGTCTCAATTTGTCAATTTCGATCCTATTTCACTTATACAATTAAATAAAACTTCATTCGGTTCGCCAATGGGTGTGTAGCCCATTGGTAACCCATGGGTTCGAGTCCCCACAAAAGCAGTGGAGACTTAGATTTTCTCTTGTATGAGAGTTGATTTCCAAGCTATGTCTTGATTGATTGATTGATAATTGAGTTTCGAGCTGCGTTTCGGTTGATTTATGGGCAGTGTCATAACTTGTATGTATCTAGAATTCCAATTGACTGCATATTGTAATATATGTAGATTGTAATAATTAAAATAAAAAAAAAAAAAACTTCATTCGGTTCTTCTCTTATTATTATTTTTGAGAACAACGAAATATATCGTCATATCCTATTAAAATCTTATCATACTTGAAATTTTAGAATATTTTTTCCCTTGTCTCATTTTTAAGTCAAGATATTAAAATATATCTCAAATTCCTTCACAAATGTGACGAGATGGAAAAATTTCAAACTCTATTCGATTATAACACGTTATAAAATAAAAATTATGAAAATGACCACTTATTTTTTCTGATTTACAGAAACAATCATACTCTAAATTATCTTATTTTTACATTCAGAAATCTAAGTTTCTGATAAAAATACTCTCATCTTTTAAACCATTTGAAAAACCTAATTTCTATTTCGCTTAATTGATATGTGTCAACAATTAATAGCAAACCAAAGAGATATAAAAAATGAACAATTAATATAATCCCACGTCATTAGTTATATACAAGGAAGTTTGGTAGCAATACAAGTTGTGAGCAGCAATGCATAGTCCCATTTGGTAATTTAAAGCAACAGTTGTTATCAAATGGGTGATGTTATTTTATCTTTAAAATTGAGTTAAATATATATAGAGATTAAAATCAAAATAATATTTCATGATACCAGTTCATCCAATATAATGATGTATGAGAAACTCTAACCATGCATATGTTGTATTAGGGATGTTGAAAATTCTTATGGGGATACGGGTCACGGGGGCAGGTACATTAGGGAGGGGTAAATAGATAATTTTTATATATGTTGGTTGAACGAGTCGAGTATATATATTGATAAATAGAAGTAAAATATTCGTATGAATAAGGACTCACGAGGCCCAATATGTTAAGGCGGATAATGAGATAATTTGATTCAAAATTTAACAAGCAATATATTATAATTGGTGTTGAAAGGGTTATTCCAAGAAATACAATTGATTTTATGCTCTCTTGGGAATTTTTATATAATGGCAAGAAGTTATCATATTTCTTTAATTCTTTGAATTAAAAGGAACCAACGCATATTTAAAGATCTCTCATCAGAATTTTCTCAAATTTATTGTAAGATACTTTATCTCACTTCTAGGTGGATCTCTCTCAAGTATGACGATTTTAGTTTATTAGGAGTTGAATTGCTGAATTCATCAAATTTTTTTTAGGATAAGGTAAGTATATTAACCAAAAAAAAAAAAAAAAACACATAAACATACCCCAGAGAGAATAAGCTATGGAGGACAGACCCTCCAAGGTAAACAACTAGAGCCAAACATGCAAATAACAAAACAAACAAAAGAAACTCAT
This sequence comes from Zanthoxylum bungeanum, assembly GCA_019454045.1. Classification (NCBI taxonomy): domain Eukaryota; kingdom Viridiplantae; phylum Streptophyta; class Magnoliopsida; order Sapindales; family Rutaceae; genus Zanthoxylum; species Zanthoxylum bungeanum. Next base: position 14,110 of record SKCR01035917.1, read on the forward strand.
AAAATATTATCTGACAAATGCCAAGAATGGTGAAGCCATCTATTATCATAAGAAAATTTCACTTTCTTTAATAAGTTAGCACGTGTCCGTACATAAAATACAATATCACTTTGAATCACACTAGGAGGCCGAAGAGGTTCACCATGCAGACGAGCATTCATCTCTCTGCAAATAAAATAAACTGCAGCTGCAAATGGGAGCCGGACAATCAAATGACATAATGAATCGGTACAATATTGTTCCATCCATGAGACTGTTTACTGTCAATCACAAGAGTGCCAAATAATACTGCATTTGGCTAAGGTAGAAGATCAAACCCGAGAAGAAAATGAGCACGGGAAAAAAGTGATCTAAGACTATGATGTAATTTTTATTTTACTTTGTAAGTTGTTATAATGTTGTATTTCTCATAATCTCACTGTTTGTGAGCCTATGTTATTATTAATAAAATTCCACTTTTCATAAAAAAAAAAAAAAAAAAACAATTAGAAGTGATATTGTTTTTGCTAGTTGTTAGATTTGATTCAAATTTTTATTTTGTATTTGTTTTTATTTTATTAATCTCTACAATGTAGGAGTTTCTACTTGCAAATAGTGATGAACATTATTCACATGAGTTTATATCTACATCCATCACATAATTTGTACGGGGTGATTTGATCTTTAGATTACGTCTGTTGAGGAAAACATTTTCGGCTGAGAAGTGAACTTATTTTATAAATATAAACATAAGGTAATCTTAATTTTTGGGTAAAATTGAGCCAATTTTATACATGAGTGGCTCACATTATTTATTTACTTTTAACAAACCAAACAAAATACTCGTTACATATAAGAGGAATATTGAGAAAATATCTTATTAATTGAGAAATGATCTTAGATTATCATCTGAGAAGTGATTTTGATATATAAATACGAGCATAAGCTATAATATCTACGGTGAAAATTTTTAGTGGCACAGAAGACATGATTATTCTTTCTCAAATGAATAAATTAAAGGGAAAAAATGTACTTTTTACTCCATTTTGAAACCATCTCTAATCACCCCTCATTTCTATTTAAAATTTTACCCATTTCCATTATAATTTCTCATATATATTCATGATGATGATTGAATAAATTTGTTAAATATTTGGATTATACCCAAAGATTATGGCCATTGAAACTCCTATTAAATTTTGCAAATAAATTATTCATTGTAAGGATCTATTTGGTAATGTGTTAAGATGAAAAATTTGTATTTTGTTAAAATATAATTTTTAAGTGTTTATATAATGATTAAAAAAATTTACGATTATTAATCGTGATTTCTTTTAAAATATGAGTTTTGTAAAAATTAAGACCCTGTTCAGTATTATTTTCAAATTTCGTTTTCTGTTTTTTGAATTCACAAAATAGACTTTCGATTAGGGGTGGGTATCGGATCAGATCGGATCCGATTAGTAAATCCGATCGAATCGAGTTGGTCCGGTTCGACGGATTTCGGATCGGATCGAATTTTATCCGATTCGATCAAATTTTTTTTTTTATTTAATATGCAAAACGACGTCGTTACATATTAAATAAAATTTTTTTTGAATTATTTCGGATCGGATTTTATCCGATCCGCTCGATTTTTTTGACTCAAACCCACAGAATTCGGATCGGATCGGACCAATCCGATTCGATCCGATCTGATAATTATCGGATCGGATCGGATCGAGTTCGATAAGATGATCCGATCCGAACGAATCAAACAGCCCTGTGCATTTTGGATCGGATCGGATTCGGATTCGGTCCGATCCGATCCGAATCCGATAATGCACACCCCTACTTTCAATAATGAATTCAGAAAAATCTGCATCCCTAGAAGAGGGAAGTTAATTACATATTTTCAATTCTTTAATTTAAGTGAAAATTTTCCAATACGAAGGGTTACATCTGATAATGTACTCCAACGCAACGAGTCGACCATCATTTTCCTATTTCCAAAATTAAAATTTAAACTATTATCTTCAAACTACAAACCCTAACCCTAGCAGTGCCTTTGATCTAAACTTTGAAGTTACTCTTTTTCTTATTCTTATTATCGGTATCCGTCATCAATGGCCAAGAAGCGAAAGCAAGATTCCAAAACCAGCGAACCAACCGAACCTCCACTGAAACAGCTACAACAAGAACCGCCGAAACATGAGGAGCGAATTAAAGATGAGGAATACGAAGAAGTAGACTCAGAAGGAGAGGAGGAAGAGGAAGATGAAGACGATGAGGGAGATGAAGAAGAAGAAGAAGCTGAAGAAGAAGAAGCTGATCAAAAGGATGACGTGGAGGAAGATGACGATGATGAGGAGCCGATACAGAGTCTATTAGAACCGTTCAATAAGGATCAGCTTATTAATCTTCTCCGCGAAGCAGCGGAAAAGTATCGGGACGTAGCGAGTCGTATTCGGGAAGTTGCCGATGAAGAACCGGTGCATCGGAAGATATTCGTTCACGGTCTCGGTTGGGATACCAAGGCAGAGACTTTAATTGACGCGTTCCAGCAGTACGGCGAGATCGAGGATTGCAACTGTTGTTGATAAGGTATCGGGAAAATCCAAGGGTTATGGTTTCATTCTGTTTAAGTCGCGTAGTGGGGCCCGCAAGGCTCTTAAGGAGCCGCAGAAGAAGATTGGTAACCGCATGACTGCCTGCCAGCTGGCTTCCATCGGCCCTGCCGCCACTCCTGCTTTTGCTAGCACCACGCAGCAGCAGCAGCAGCATCATCAACAATCGGAGTATACGCAAAGGAAGATTTTTGTGAGTAATGTTGGGTCGGATTTGGATCCGCAGAAATTGTATGTGTTTTTCTCCAAGTATGGAGAGATTGAGGAAGGCCCTTTGGGGATTGATAAGGTCACAGGAAAGCCGAAGGGGTTTTGTTTGTTTGTTTATAAGACAGTTGATGCTGCAAAGAAGGCATTGGAAGAGCCACACAAGAACTTTGAAGGTCATATGTTGAATTGCCAGAGGGCTATTGATGGACCAAAACAAGTGAAATCTCGTCACCACAATGCGCAGAACCCACATTTTCAGAGGAATGAGAGTGCGGGTTATGTTGGTGGAGCTGCTCCTGCTGCGGCAGGGCATGGCCACTTGATGGCACCGTCAGGACCAGCGCTTGCTCCTGCAGCTGCACAGGCTTTGAACCCTGCTCTTGGGCAGGCATTGACTGCGTTATTGGCAACTCAAGGTGCTGGGTTGGGGTTCAACCCGGCACTTGGGCAGGCATTGTTGGGATCACTGGGATCGGCTGCTGGTGGGGCAGCACCAATGCAAGGGACATATGCAAATCAGACAAATGTTGGCCCCGGTGTGATGGGAGGGTATGCAAATCAGGGAGGCTATCCAAATCAGCTGATGGCGCAAGGTGGGGCTGGGAGAGGGCAGCATCCTGCCGGCCAATATGGTGCCCCCTACACGGGTCAGTAGGTGTCTCAGGTATTAAGTAAATGCTGGATTTTCTGTTATATTGATTGAATTTTAGACTAATTGCGATTCTGTTATATTGATTGAATTTTGGACTAACTGCGTTTCACTCATATAAGTGTCTACATTTAAGGTGGGTTTGAAAGTAACAATTCACCTCACTAGTTCCATAGGTTGGCTCAAATGGTTCCCGGCCAAATCATCTGGACATCGAGGTCATCATTCTTGATTACTAAGGTTGTACAGTTGTGAGGTTTGGCGATTGTCCCTTGGTTTTGAACAAGGGGACAATCTAGTATCTGTTTGAAATTCTTGTGTTGTAGAACTTTTCACAAGTTGTCCAAAGTTAAGTGATGATAACATGTTTGAATTTTGAAGTAATATAAGCATGGTTAATCTCCATTTTTCTAATGATCATTTTGTTTAAACCTAAACATTTGTCATGTATGTTCCCTAATATAAAGTACAAGTGTTCTGAAATTTGACAATTATTAATTATATCTTACAAACAAACTCAAAGAAATGTGAGTATTTGAGATGACAAACTGGCTTAATGTTATGTATGTTTTGGAGTCACTAAACGATGTCGCTTAGGTCAAGAGTGGGTTTCTTCCAATTTTTTTTTTGTTTGCATGAGTTTATGCGGTTCTGTCCATCATAGTTCATGTATTGGGTGCCATGAGAAGCAGTTTTGTTTTGGGTGTATTGTGGTCATGTGGTGTCAGGTGTGTGAAAAAAATTAACTGAAAGATTTGGGGTGCATTATTGCATTGTATGCATTTCACACTATTCTAAAGGACCTTTGTCTTGGCAGCAGGGGTGAAGCCAGACATTTGCAGATGGGGCCAGAAGGTAAAACACAAAACATAGAAAGGTTCAAAGAATAGAAAAACAATGTAAAGTTAACAATTATACATAAATATCTTATCTATAAACAAATGGGCTCTCCAGGCCCTAATCTAGTTTCTCCATTTTGTGGTGGAAAACTATTATTTTGCTTATTAATTTATAGTTTCTCCATTTTGTGGTGGAAAACTATTATTTTGCTTATTAATTTGTCTGAAGTAATCACTGCACCTTGATCCTGTACATATCACTTTAGACTGATTTTACATTGAAGAATAAGTAATCAGAAGTTCTAAAAGAAGCTTTAGTTGAGTCATGTCCTGTATTTGGAAAATACGGTTGAAGCTTATGTATCTCTTGTATGCGTGTGCAAAGAAAATGCATTTCATAACAATCTCCTATACTATCTGTAGTTAGATTTACTCTTTCGACAGTATTGTGAATTACTGAATTTAATTAATTTTGATTCAACTCCGATGTTGCTATCTCTTCTCACCCACTCTGCTTTTTAATGCTAACATTTTACTTTTAATTATGCTATTTCTTTCTGTATGGTAAAATTGAATTATAACTAATTAACTATAACTTGCATTTGGACTGTGCTTTCAACAACTGGTTCAAAATGTTTTCTGCTTGAAGGCTTTCTTGTTTTTAATTGCTGTAGCACCCACAATGTTATAGAGGATAGCTTCAGTCCTTTTCTTTTTTCTTTTTTATTCAGTTTTAATTGTCTTATGCCATTTAATATGTTTGTGATGAAATATATCACGATCATAATTGGTTGATAATGTTGAAACTTCTTCATTTTAGCTCTCTCTCAATTTGAGTTCATCAATTTTAATTGTTGCATTAAACCCGTTTATAAGGATTCTGGTTCTGATTTTTTATTTTTGTTTTTTAAATTGTCTCTTTATGTTTCTGATTCACTGTGCAGATTCGACATAGGTCCGTCAGTGTTTTAGTACTGGCCTGGTGATTCTTCTGACGTTTAAGGAGCTGATGCAAATGAAGTCTTTATGTTTATGATGAATGTTACTATTTGGCCACTACAAAGACCAGAAATCTTAAAACTGCCAATTGGAGTTTATGTTTTCTCTATTTATTTTTCTCTCTGTTTTTCAAAATGTTGTAGATTTTGAGATTCTTATCTGGTTTCAAATCTTTGCAAACATCTTTAAGTGATTTCAAGTATAAATCTATGTACTATGTGGAGCTTGTGAGGTTGAACAAAAAAATCCCTTTTGAAATTTCAGTCAAGTTGGATTGAGTAGTTCCTGCACTTGATCCTTAAGATTTTTATTTTTGACATTCTCTTTATTCAGCGGGTTTACTAAAGCTCTATATTTTATTTAGTTTCGAATTGTTTGCCATGAAATGGTTTATCTTCGTTTTCCTTTTTAATTGTATCCTGCTTTTGCAAAACATGCTTCGAGACATTCCCTTTGTCGATTTATTGTTCGATGCTTTATCTGGACAGGGATTTTGATCATATTGTGCTTGGTTTACTTGCTTGTTCTTAAGATTGCTTATGCCTATTTTGATGCAGCTAATATTTGATGCAGGCTTGCTTGTTATAGTACCTTACCAGCAATAATTGCTTTTGCAACGGGATTTATTTGTTATGGGAGAAAAACTTTTAATATATTTTCATTTTTACTTTCATGGAGCAATTTCTAGTTTGGGCAAATCCATTGAAAATTCATCAAAATAGTTAATATTGATCGGGAATCAGCTTTGACAGTTTTTCTCCTGGAACTAAATTATGATTTTTCATGCATGACTTAACAGTACTTTCAAAGGAGTGTTTAAATTACTGGATTTGACTCTTCGAGGGATTTTGACTCTAAAATATTTTACTTCGAATAAAGTTCCTATAGGTATGATACTTGTCATATCTTAAGGAGCTTAAATTAGTATTATTACGCAATTCTTTCTTAAGTAGGCATGAGTTTTTGAAGTCCGCGGTTTTGGTCTCACGGAATTTGAAAGTGGGAGCATGTTATAGGGAGCAAGAGAGTTCAAAATTTGTTTTAGATTTTTTTCCACAACCCAATTTCATGCTACTAACAACCAAAGGGGACTGCCTGAGATGTTGTTTGCTGCTGGGGACACGGTGAACTCTGTTACTTCAGTACATCGGAAGGTAAGAAATTGAACATCGATCTTATGAAAAATGCACTTGGGTAGCTTTAACAGCTTTGAAGGTTCCAAATGATGAACTAGGAGTCTGTGCATTTGTTACTTTGCAAGTAGTTCTCATTTTGATAATATTGGAGCTCATGTGATGGGTAGTGGTTTAGTGGTCTCAAAGCTTTTAAGTTCAATGGGGTAATGGAAGCCCATCAATTGTTTGCATATTTATTCAGTTGATACAGAAGTATATACATCAGTAATACTATTAATTTGTGTTTTGTAAAAAGATTAAAAAAGAAAATGCTAAGAGTAGTAGAAAGGTTTTAGGAGGTTTTCAAATTGAATGCCTTTTTTTTCCTTCTTTTTTAAACATCATTGCTTGCCTTGAAATGCATGTGACAAACCTGAGACCAAAATTTGTGAATTTTTTTAATGCACAAATTTGAAGTTGGTGAGATGCTTTCTGCATAAATAATAGACGAATGTATGAGTGCACTCACTCTTACTCGCACTAGTCATTGAACATCTATATGTGTTCGTTGACGTTATTGGAAATTTGCTTATAGTTTCATTACTTATTTGGCGATGTATGCGGAAACATGTGCTGCATATAGGGAACGGTTGGTGACACAAGTTTCTTTTTCTTTCCCGTTTCCTTTTGTTCTGATTTTGTCTTGGCTATGTATTTGGTTTGAGATATCATCTTGCTTGTTGAGGTTCCATTTGAGTATTTTGATTCTTGGTGGATTTTTTCCCTTGAATCTACATTGATGGAGAAGATTGCATTCTGCACCTAGAAATGAAATTGGGCGATAGGCTATGTAAGTGGAGATCTACTTGGTACTTCATGGAGCAAGTTATTTCTTATTATCTTCACCATTTGTAGACGGAACCGGAAATGAAGGATAAAAGAAAGTTTACATTTTTCAAAGGCGATATTTATAATACAAGGCTCCCCGCTATAAGTAGGGTCTGGCGAAAGTCATCATGTTAGCAACCTTACCCCTTTTTTTAGGGAGTGGTTGTTTTCAAGGTTCACATTCATGATCAAGCGGATAGTAAGTTAACATTTTGATCATTTAGCGGGCACACAACCCATAGAAAGGATTTGTTTTTTTTGCTTAATATATTCATTGACATCCCTGCATCTGAAGTTTTTGGAAATACTACATTGATTTGGAGTATGTAAATAGTTGAGAATTATTTATTGATATAGGAATAGGCATGTATATTTTGCTTGTAAATGATTTCAAGGGTGATCGAAACAAAAGCCATAATATATATTGTTATTAACTTGTAAATGATGTGTTTAATAAAAATGTTGATTAAAAGGTAAACCAAAAGAAGCAAATGGACTATTGGAGTTTTGATTATTTAAGTGAGAATAATCAATTTTATGGCATCAAGTTTTTCATAAATTTTCAGAATAATTTTTAAAAATCAAATAAAAGTAGAAATGGTCATTCAATAAGATTTGATGAATATTTTGAATCAGTGGGTATTGTAGTTGATCCCTACTTGCCTAAGCTGCTTCTTCAAATAAAAATATTTTGCTGAGTAGTTTGAAGAACCATCTTATGTCCGAATTAGGATGAATATTGAGTTGAATTTGTGTTGAATATTTGATTAACAGTTAAGAAATAAGTGCAATTCATATGATGAATCTATGTAAAATCTATATTAGATAAATCTTAATAGAAAATCAATTCCGTCTTTAATCTCTGTGCCGAAATTAAAAGGATTTTTAAAACCAATTAGCAACCTTGTTTACGCTTTGAAGCAACGGGAGGTCTACTTTCCCATCAAACTAAATTTCTTCAATCATTTTTCTTTATTTCTCTCACTCCAATATTGTTAATTGGATTAAATATAAAGATTTATTGTACTTTTTGAAATCAAATTCAATTTATATATATACATTGATTTTAGTTCACATTTAATCTTTGGTTGAAAATACTCGAAATATGGGGAAAAGACAAATTAATGTATAACGTGGATACATATACGTATATTGCAAATTAAATAGCCTTGCCTTCCAAGTAATTTTTATGTTTAAGGTCAAGAACAGAGATCGAAAGACTAATTTACCCCTCTATTGTTTTATGTTCAACGGTAAATCGGTAATCTTAACCGACTGGTATGAAGTGACAATTTTCAAAAGGTTGGGGTGTCAGTTGATATTTTAATATGGGGGCTGATCTGATATTAACCCACAAAAACCTCGCCCCTTGGTTTCTCGACTTTTAAACCCAAAAAACAAACACAGAGCCGAATCAAGCTTCGATTCCTCAAGCCGAAATCCCGCTGAAACCGTCGCCACCGATAGTGAGTTTCTTCTTCTTCTTCTTCTTCTTCTTATTATTATTATTATTATTAGCGAAATTCATCACTAAAGGATTGGGATTTTTTTTTTTTTTTTAAAATCTTAAAGATCCTTATGTCTAGACTTTAGATTGTTTGGTCTTTTAATTGTTTAAAGTACTGTGATTGTATCTTTCTGATTGATTATTATAATGAAATAAATTTTTGCTGGTCTTATTTACACTGTGCTTATACTTTTGTTATGCTGGTTTAAATTTTGCAGCGACTAAGCTACTGAAATTTTGTAGGTTCTTTAGCGGAACGTCGTTTTGTCAATTAAATTTGACAGCGTCATCTCAAAATGTCGTCTCTTAGGAACGCTATTCCTAGAAAGGCTCATAAGGAGCGAGCTCAACCGTAAGTGAGACCATTATTTTGTTACTTTCCTTTCCTTTGGGAAATTACTTGGAACTGAAATATCTTTGATCCATGTTAGGCAATCGAGGAAGAAATTTGGGCTTCTGGAAAAGCATAAGGACTATGTTGTTCGTGCAAAAGCTTATCACAAGAAAGAGGAGACTTTACGGGTGATGTTTCTGCAGCTGCAATTATTGATTTAATTCCTGCATTCTCATTCTGTGCTTACGCATAGCTATGTTTTGTTCCGTGTGTTTGCTTTACAGAGACTCAAAGAGAAGGCGGCATTTAGGAACCCGGATGAATTTTACTTCAAAATGATCAAAACGAAAACTGTTGATGGAGTGCATAGACTAGAGTAAGTTTACCTTCACATTACTTTGCTTAATAGTACTTTTTTCTTCTCATTTGCAAATCATGATTGACTGCTCAGCCATATTCTTTTAGGAGTGAGGCAAACAAGTACACTCAAGAAGAACTCATGCTGATGAAGACCCAAGATATAGGATATGTCATTCAGAAACTGCAAAGTGAAAAAAATGTAAATGGTCAATTTTGTATTGTGTCTATCGGGTATATATGGATTGCCTTTTCTATTACATCATTTACATGGACTGATGTAGTTATTTAAGAATTCTATTTTTGGTGCAGAAAATTGAAAAGCTAACTACCATGTTGCACTCTCTTGATAAAAATCCGTCAAGCAGACATGTTTACTATGCTGAAGACAGGTCTGTTATTGAACTTTCCTTTTTATCTTAAGGCAATAATATTTTGGACTTGTGTTGGCAATCTTATATATGAAGATCTGTAGATTCTTGAATCAAAGAGAGTGCTTGAATGATTGTTACTTTCTAACTTCTGAATTATTATTATTATTCTGTGGTGACACCCCCCTCTTTTTGTTTTTAATTTAAATATTGAGTTGGAGTACCTTGTCATGTGATGCAATGCTAAATTATAATGTTATTAGTACTGTAATTTAATTTTTCAATGCCTTCAATTTATTTACTGAGTGTTGAATAAAATTTCAAGAAGCTACATTAGCGTGTATAATTAGGCTCTTTTATGTTATGTATAAGTATAATTTACAATGCATTAATATCTTCTTAATCTGGAGTAGCTTCCAATTCTTCCAGTGCTTTGTCCTCTCTTTATTATATGTATATTCCTTTTTCTTTTTCCCTTTTCAGCCTGAATTTGTCAATTTGCTAGAATATGCTTTCAGAACCTTCCGCAATTTCTGACTTGAAATTGTGATGGAAATTTGGATTGCTTTCACCCTTTTCTTATGATATTTCGTGCAGGGAAGAGGCAAGAGAAATGAAGTCTCAATCTGGGCGAAAAGATATAGTGCCTGCTTTTGAGGACATTCCTGATCACATTAAGAGGTATGTGTTGTATGTTTAATTTAATGCATTGTATCGGACATAAGTACTTTCCACAACCTGAATTTCTTGTCTGATGTTGTTCAACCTGAGTTACTTTCAATTAAATGAAAAGTTCTTACTTTTTAAGTTTAAACCACCATTGCGGCCTTGCATTAGGAGTGAGAGAAAAGGAAAAGAATGGACCTGCCATTTTTTGTTGAGGTTCTTTTGGATAATTATACATACAGATCCACAAATTACAGATTTATGTTATATGCATCCTGATGGCATTAAGGTCCCAAGAAGTAAACCATCAGATGCGATCTCTCATCAAGTTTTTATCTGAGGAACCATTTTGCTCTGGGCTTCTTGTGATTTTCCTGAATCTAGATTCAGCTTTTAATTTCATTTCCCCATTTCTAAGTCAACTCTATGAAGTAATAATATGTATTGTTGTATATTTTCCATTTGCAGGAAGACTGCTGCTTCCTACAGAGAACTAGAAGGGAGGAAAATGAGGGCGCAGGAGTTGGAAAAATTGTATATGGATATGTCATTACAGAAGGAATTACAGGTATAAAACAATCTTTTACTCCTTTTCTCAGTTCCCAATCTGGTTAATTTGTTAGACAGAGACGTAGATGCGAACAACATATACTTGTTTTAATGATTAGAAAAAGGGTCAGAAACGCAAACTCCGTGAAGAAGAGATTGTCTGCCCAACCTCCAAGCCAGTATACAAGTGGCGATCAGAGCGAAAGCGGTAGAGAAGTGTACGTTTTGAAGAATTGTTCAAGGAATTTTGTCAAGTAGACTGATAGTTGCTTGTAGGAGCAGAATTAGGATTTGAGCAGTTTGCATGAAAGATTCAAGCTGATAGGAGCGGAATAGAATATTGATTGATGTTTTTGCCTGTAACTTTTTGTCATATGTTTGATATCATGAATTATTTAAGCTGATAGGAGTGGAATGGATTATTGAGTGATGTTTTTGGCTGTAACTTTTTGTCATATGTTTTGATTTCAATGTGTTTTGTCTTGAAATTTCTCGCTCCAATGATGCAGCACTGATAAGTAAGAATGGAAACGGGTTGAATATGATACGAGATATCAATATTCATATCCGACCCGTACAATTAACGGACACAAAATTTTCACCCGTATTTGACTCTAATATATTAGGTTATTATGCGGGCCCTGTTCATACATGGATTGTTCTTTTATTAGAACGGGGATGTCGATGCCCATATCCAATTCGTCCAACAGAGTATAGAAAATAGTTCATTTACCTGCCTTCATCCCTATATATAATATCATTCAAGATTTCTTCCTACAAAAACCATTACAAACGTAAAAAGGTCCGTGCATAAGATTCACGTTATAAATAGAGTATAGCGAAGGTGGTGATTGTTGTTGAACACAGCTTTTATCTCTGTGAAATTTCACCCAGAGAATTTTTGGGATCAAACTTATGACTAAACTGATATTAAGTTCAAGCCATTACAAGCATGAATAAATCTCCAATCCATCACATTCCAGGGAAAGCTACAAATTAAACAGACTTGCTGAGATTAGATCATGTCAGCAGACAGATGTTTTTGGAGTTGGAACCTACTGACCTACATATCTTCGCTTACAAAAATTCTACAATATCACTCCTACAAATAATTCAAAATCTTATCATGTGTGTTAAAAAATTAAAAAATTATTTAATAATGACAGTTATATTTAGTATAACAGCACGTCATATACTTATATTAATTAATTATATCACATCACCTACGTCTCCGTTGTATCAAAACCAAAAGATGAAAAACTAGTCAAGTTTCGCAAGTTAAATTTGGTTGATTTACCTGGCTCTGAAAGCATATCCCGGACTGGTGGTAGTGAGGTAACATTTGGCTTTCTGTGGAAATTCATATTAGGGTTTGATGTTACCATTGCTGGATTTAGAATATCTATATAGACTTTTAAGTGTTAAGTTCAAATCCAACGTCGAAAAGCAAATCACCCTCAATAAAATCTCTCGTATGGATTTGAGTGTATGCATGTCCAACTATCATTCTTATGTGGATAAAATCGTGCAAATTTAAAAAGGTTCCTATATCATTTTAAAACGATGAATGACCTCGTGGAAGAGGATCGTAGATAACCGCACTTTTAGATTTTAATTTTAATGTTTAATTCTTGGAGCATTTAACAGACAGGTGAAATAAACAAAAGCATACTTCACTATAGGGCAAGTGATTAATGCTCTTGAGAACCATCTAGGTCATATTCCATACAGGTTTGTTGGAAAATCAGAGTAATTTTCATATTGAATTCACAATCTTGAAACCTAAGGTTATATGTATAGCTACGGTAGAGAAAATTGAGGAATTAATTAAACTAACTCAATCCCTAAAATTGAGGAATTATATGAAAGTACACAATGGAAATATTATACAAAAATTTTCCACATTCCCAGCTTGGAAATGACTTCCTGAAATTTTGCATTATTGAGACATTTCATTAGATTTGATTCTTTGTTGAAATATATTACCCAGCTTTAAAAAACAACAAAGCATTCAGAAGGAATTGAATTACAAAGTTAACAAGTAATAAATTTAAGAAAAATCGAATATGAAAATTGATAAAGCTAGCGGCTTAATGCCTTAATCGATAGTGAACTACAAAGTTAATTGGTTGTGAAGCTAAACTTGAAGATGTAAACTAAATAAACAGTGTATGATTATATTTATTTCATCTAATAGTCATTCTTAAACTTTTTTAATAGTAAATTTGATTTTACATATGAATTTAGTCAATTCTCATATTTTAAAAGAAATGTATTATGTAGAATGGATGAATAAAATGAAAATGATCCTTACTATTCGTACTTGAAAATACAAACCAATGAAAGGAATATCAACTCCATGAGGCCTCTGTGAAAGTACCTACAAGCAATACCAACAAAGAATCTCTATACCCAAGAGGGGGGTGAATTGGGTTATCGCTACAAATGCGGAATTATAAAATCTTTGCCGATTTTAGCTCTTATTACCAAATTGGGACTTAAGGCAATTTTCTCTATTCCAATTAATAGCCTATATGCAAGTTTTCTATTCGATATTATAAATGTAATTAAACTTGCAAATAAGTAAAAGTTAAGGGAGAGAGAAATACGACACCGCGATTTATAGTGATTCGGCCAAACGTGCCTACGTCCACTCCCCCAAGCATCGCTTGAAGATTTCCACTAAAATCGAGTTTTCCGTGGTTCACTCGTAACCAAGAGTTTTCCGCCAAGGCACACTCCGAACCTTTTACAAGTTTGAGTTTTCTACGTAGGCTCACTCACAAACCTTTACAATTTACCCAAATAATGGGATTTCACAAATCACAAGTGTTTTTGATAAAAAAGAATTAAAATCACACTTGGGCACTCACAAATAATAAGAAGATTGTGTGAGAGCAAAAACCCAAGTGATCTAAGCTCGCCAAATGTAATGAAGATGTGTGTGAGCTTGTATGAGTGTTTAAGTATTTGAAGATTTAAGACACTCTTGTTTTTGCTTTCTAAGAAATGATATGAAGGTTCAAGAAGTAAGCAAAAATGAATTTGGGACTCATTTATATAGAAAATGAAAACTGTCACTGTAGTCACTGCCGAGACCGGCGAGCAAACTGGCGAGGATACCGACATGCCGGTCTAGGGTTGCAACGTCTCCCAACGGCTATATAACGTTCGAAAAACTAGCCGTTAGACCGGCGAGCAAACCGGTATGGAAACCGGCGAGGAGCAGCCCGGTTCCAGAGAACATGATTTTCTTGCCAATACCGGCATGAAGACCGGCGAGGTAACCGGCACGGTATGGCCCGGTTCCAGTAGGCATGCAAAACAGGGGAGAGCCGGTTTAAAGAGCGGTAAGGGGACCGGTAAGGTCCATGCCGATTCCAGAAGGCTTCCCTAAATACTAAAATGCAGATTTGAAGGTTTTAATGCATTTGTACATGCCCCTAATGCATCTAAGTGAATGTGCATGATCCCTATGAGCTTAGGCACTTGAATATTACATCTCACATTACAAATTAAATCCTAAGCTAAGACTTTTGCAATATAATCTTCATTTTGCCGCAAGTCTTCACATTCTCGCTCTTCACCCCATATGCTTCGACACTTTTTGTATTGCTCCGTGTTTGCACGTCGAAGTCGTCTTTCATGTTGACATCATCAAAATCCATTTATGCGACCAAGTCGCCAACACTCTGTAGGAAATTCTCTTAATTTATATATAAATATGAGAATCATGTTTCTTAAGAAGTGTCTTATGAGAAAAACACAAATAATTGAAGGGACATATCCTCTAATATAAAAAGATATAACCATTTGAGATGTAATGGTGTATTTAAGAGTGATAATCCTTCAAAGATTGCATCATTTAGTCTAAATGTACCTCTTCAATAGCAACATTCCATCTCTATAAATAGACTCCCTTAGGCTATTCATTTTTTATTCAATAGTGTGGGGAAAATTATAGAGATTAGAGAGTCTAAAATAAGAGAGTTTCCATCATTTTCAAGTTTAAGTTCTTGGAAAATGAGGGCCCCTTCTACAAGAAGCAACCAAATAATCATGGGAGAACGTTAGTCACAAGACATCCGTAGAGCACCGATGCATGATTAATAAGTTCTTAAGGACATATAAAACTCGACTTGGTTCTCATTCATCATATTCTTCAACACATTTCCAGATTTTTCTTTTTTTCAGGTTCCATGTTTATGTTTCATTGAAAATTACATGTTAAAATTGATTAATAATACATTACAAACAACCACCTCAAGATTTTATAGGCACCACAATCAAACTCAAAGGGCCTGACCTGCCACACGTGTGGTGCACACACTTGTTTTGTTAAAGCTGGTCTATTAACCAGCTTTGAGTTCAGGTTTGAGACCCGTTCACTCTCGGATTGCACGGGTTTGAATAAAAGTTTTTATTTTTTAATTTTTAAATAAATATAATTCTTTAAATTATTATATTAATAAAATAATATTTATTTACCTTTTTAAATATTTTACATCAATAAATAATAATATTATTTTTATTTTTAATACTTAAATTTAATTCATTAAATTCTTTAACAAAATAATATAATTTATTTTAATTTTCCATACAACACTAAACTTGGTACTATATAAAATTTAATACAATCCTATATAATTCAATCCAATCCAGTTCAATACGATGCACCAAACACATCATAGATAGAGATTGCAATTTCGCCCGGAAATCCATAAAAATTCGTCTGTTATGGATATAATTTGGTAAATATTTAAGCGGGTTTTGGTAAATTAAAGCAGAACCCGCTGCGTGTTTGGTATGGGTTTGGTAATC
>SKCR01035918.1:0-32460 GCA_019454045.1 Zanthoxylum bungeanum
CTGAAGCCAGTCTCCTACTAATTTGCAGATCCTGCACATCAGTACATATGTAAGAGTACTATATCCAGATTCAAAAATCCAATTTTTAAAATCGGTAGTGGACATGTTTATTTCAATAAAAAAACATACCTGAAGCCGGAGCCTTGTCCGCCTTCACTTCCTTCATGCGTGCCTTGTACTCACGACAGTCATGCTTATAGTGACCCCGTTTGCCATAGTGTAGGCAGAAATCTTGGGATATGTCCTTCATTGTCCTAGAAGACTTTGATGATTTGCCCTTGCCCTTCATTTTCTTCTTCTTCACACCTCCAGAAGCCTTCGGCCAAGCCTTGGCCTTCTGAGATTTCGAAGTAAGATGCGCCTCGCTATTCTTGCCCTTCAGAAGCTCTGGCTCTGCCTCCTTAAGCATAGCCATCAACTCTCCAAGAGTCTTCTTTTGGTTCATCATGTTGTAGTTCATGATGAACCCACCCCAGCAGTCGGGCAGAGACTGTAAGATCAAATCTATAGAAGTCTCAGCCTCGGATGTTATGCCCAGCTGACCTAGCTGTTCGATGTCAGCAATCATCTGTGACACATAGTGCTCGACATATGTACCCTCTGACATACGTGAGCGAAAGAGCTTCTTTTGCAATTTGTTCTTTTGAGATCTAAGGTTAGATCTGTGAAGGTCCTTCAATTTCAACATCATGTTATAGGGATCTAATCCTTTGTTTTGACGACGAAATTGAGGAGTCATTGTAGCAAGCATGACAGATTGAACAGTAAAATTATCATCGCGGTGAGTCTTCCAAAGCTCAAGCTCTACTATTTCCTCAGGTCCGGGCTCAGGCCCGATAGGTCTCTCTATCGAATAGAGTAACTTCTCAGCCCCCAGGACTATCCTAAGGTTCATCTCCCAATCTGGAAAATTGGAGCCGTTAAAGACATTATCGCCCATGGCGATGTCCCTAACGCTAATCTTTCTAGCCATCTTGATTGCAATAGTCCAAATATTCAATCAACAATATCGGGTACACTCAAAATGTAATGGTTACTATAGTCCAACTATATAACCAACTAAAAGTGGAGTAGTGTCTTGTACAGTCTAACTGTTCAAAGAAAGCAATAAAATAAATATTAGTCCAACTAATATATTTATAACGATGATAAATAAAATAAAAGAGTGCGTATCAACAAGTATTAAATGAAATTGTAAATTTAATTCTGGCCTCCCACTATTTTTCGGCGAGCCTCTAACCCTCGGGGAACCCAGTTTCCTAGTGAGCTAGGATCCCGTTAAATAACACACAACCTTGACTTTGGCCAACAAGCTGTATGAAACTTAACTAGGTAGATCTCTAAGATCAATTGGATCCCATCCAATTCATAGATCTGATAGGTGGACCTCGAAGTCCAAGATATATATCCAATATATATTTCCTAACATTTTCCTCTGAATCAACTAAGCCTTGGCTTTGGCTCAACAAGCTTAATGATTTCAGTTAAGCACGACCCGTTGACAATGGGAAAGCTTCGTAATCCACGTCGATGAACAGAAATGACCTTGACTTTGGCCAACAAGTCACAACTGCCCAAGACATGTGATATATAAAAAAGCCTTCATGGTTCAAACACATCCGCGATGGACAATGATCTTGACTTTGGCCAACAAATCAAAGCCAATCTTGGATCTTGAGAAAGAACCACTCAATGGAAGGAAAACGCTTAATATTGTAGTGAGGGTTTTTCATGTAAATTGGCAACCAATTTATTATCTTTGATTAGGTCTCATCATACACCCTTAAAAATGAATTCTAAAAGCATAATAAGGCGCGAATAAATTAATAATGATATGCAGATGGATATATAATACAATTTGTTCCTAGAACAAATCTCTCTCTTTCCACTCTCCCGCTAGCACTTTACATTCTTCTACCCAATTACATAATACATAAAGAAACCTCATTTACATTGAGGTGAATTGGTGAGAAGAGAAATTATAGACACTGCATTTTTGCATGAAGCCCAATGATGAGCCTCGTATGGAGGCACTACCCGATAAGTCGCGGAAGTTGCGGGAAACAGACGTCGGAAGGGAAAATTCAAAAATCAATACCTTGCCAGATTTCATTCGTTTGCTTAGCCTCGGGTTCGCTCGTTGGATCTCTGTTTTAAAATTTATCCTCAGCCCACACACCACCAACCACACACCCAAGCCTCCAAAGCCCAATCCAAAATAATTAAACACATGTTAAAATCCCATAAATCCCCTTCCTAATTTAAATAAATCACATGCCTAAATTAAATAAATCAAATCAAATCACCTTCCTAAATTAAATAAATCCCTTTCCTAAACTAAATAAATCACATTCCTAAATTAAACAAATCATTTCCTTATAACAAACTTTTTAAATATTCCTCAATTATTGCACAATCTTTTTCTCTACTCATACAAGGAAAACCCCCAACCCACTCTTATAAAAAGACACATAAACCAAACCCTTCCCCTAGAGCTCACCATTCACGACAATAACACAATAGAAACCCTAATCTTCACGCCCATTCCTTTCTCTTCCCTCTCTCTATAAAAAGAATAACCCTCTCGGCCACTTTAGGATGCCCCCTCTTGGTCTGGTTTTCACGCACAAAAATATCAACAAAAACCCTAATAAGCTTCTCCAATCTCTCGTCACCCTTTCATCACTCTCTCTAAAAATCGTAACACAAAAAACTGAACCTTAAGCCATTTCTATCTCACCTCTATCCTCTCGGCAATAAACCCTAAACACATCCTCACTCATTCGGCTAACCCCCTCTCTCATCAACCCTCGGCACCTCACGTGAAAACCCTTGGTGCACCAACGTCCCCCTCTCTCACTGAACATGTACAAACCATAGACCCTTCAACAAAGCTCAATCTATTGGACAATTATGACCCATAACATCACTATTTGTACAGATCATGGTGTTGTTGTACAAATTAACTATGTGACAAAGGAAATTGCCCTTTTATCATTTGTAATTAGATTACCAAGATGTATAAATGATAGAAGGTATATATGATTAGTTCCGGATTGAGATGATATGAGACAATATCAATCCACAAAGGTTTAATCATTAAATATCCCTAGTCAGAGTATTATCGAGATTGGACATCGATAATGCGTAAAAGACTAGTATTACACTTGTGCGCGTTGTGGGAGCATAACGACATAGTTCTCATATATTTGGGTATAGGATACTCATGCAAGTGTAATAGGAGGTTGTGTTTACCGATGGTACGGAAACAGCTTCGCTCTGGATAGACCCCTCGGAATTCCATTGGTAGTATGACTATATGTCTATGGAAGTCCGAATCAGGGTAGGTGTATTTGGTCTTAACCTGAGACTTGCACCGCTAATACTTGCGACAATCAATATACTTTGGTTTTGGTCATTCAGGGCTTTAACGGGTTCTGTGTACGCCTCTTCTGGGTATATTGAGAATCGTAGTGTATTGGGTGTGATGTCAAGACGGAAGTATCACTCCACTCATAGTGGAGATGATGATCACGTAGGATACGGAACTGGTGCTCTTATATACTGTAGCAATCGGGATATTATGACTAGGTTATGTTTATCCGATTATAGAGACTAGTTACCAGAGATCCGATATGTGCTTCGTACGGGGCAGACACAATTCCAGCCCCAGGCCTTGCACGTGACATCCGATGCTGGATCGTAATACGCAATATTACGTATACTACGCCTGATGTAGATCACATATTCCAGTAAGAATATTTCTGGAGAATTGGGTAGGCACGGTGCTTTGCTAGAAGCCAACCATGTCTTATAAATCGGTAAGAACGTAATACTAGGTACGTACGTGTTCGGATAGTCCGACGACCGGATTTATTGCCAACATATCCAGGGATCTCATGGGTCGCTTCCCGAAGATTCATAGATGACGTATGACTCGCACTTTATTAATCTGGGATTAATTAGAAGAGAGATAAAAGTAATCTAGGATTAATTACGGAGATATTTTATCTGGGATAAAATATTATTTAAAGAGAGAGAACGATTAATTTGGAATTAATCGATAAAATAATATATTCGATATATTATACGAAATTGGATTTCGACGCGGAATTAAAATTATATTTTAATTCGGGCGAACGAGTTAATTTAGAATTAATTCGCTAGCGACGTGAATAGTAATTTTGCTAGGCATAATTATTTAATTAAATTTGATTTAATTACGTCGCAACGGAAAATTCGTTAATTCGGAATTAGCGAACCCGAGCCCGTGAGTGTTTTCGGCGCACTCGCAACTCAAATTCAAGTGCGGCCCACAAGTCACATCAAGCGTCAAATCATTAGTCACTTTGATTGATGTGATGTCTAGTCACTTTGAGTGATTGACAACATGTCACTATTGATTGATGGTGGTGGTTGGATGGCTTAAATGCCATATACCATTTTTGAATTTGGTATATCATTTTTTACTTTGATTTTAGAAATCAAACCAACATATTTACTTATTCTCTCCCTCTTCTCTTTGTATTCGTCCTTAGGAAAAAATCTCTCTCTCAATTTTCCAACAATGTCGTGAGCTTCACCAAGGGAAATAGAAATTTTATGGCAAAATTTCAAGAGTGCTAGCACACATCCGGAGTCTTGCGAAGGTGATAGGGAAACTCACCCGTGGGCATGGAATGCACACCAAGCTTGGAGCTTGAAGGACCGAAAATTGGAGCAAAAAATTGAGTCAATGTCGAGAACCTTGGAGGGAAAAACTTGAAGATTTTTATTGTTCCTCGCATCGCCAAATCCGATCATTGTAAGTATGATTCTGTCATTCTTCTTTGAGTATTCACACATGATTTCTTGCTTGAATGATCCTTGGGACTTATCTAGAAACCCAACAATGGTATCTTGAGCCATTTTGAGCATGAAATTTGATTAGGGTAAAATTTGGGTAAATTGGATTTGAGCATGTTTGAGTGAAATTACTTGTTTGAGCATGCTTGTATATGAATGACTTGGAGTTATTTGTGATCAATTTTGTGAAAAATGGATTGGATCAATTTTTCCCCAATAAGTTGGCTTGGCCGAAACTAGTAAGTGCCCTAAAGTCATGGTATTTTTTGTTCCTTTGATCATTGGATGACTTGAAACAATTGGGAAATGTTGATTTGTAATTCAATTGGATTGAAAACGAAATCGGACCTTAAAACCCCCCATCAATACCGTGAGCTTAAAGCATTTAAAATGATATGATTTTTTGATTCAAATGTGTTGGACATGTTGTTGATGATTTAGCATAATTACTTGAGTAAATTGGTGTTTTGGAAATATTAATTTGGTTAATTAATTATGGCAAACACTTTAGGTTAATTAAATTATGAAATTTGAAATTTTGGTAATTTAATTAATTGGGCCAAATTTAGAATTGGGCTTGTAAAGTTGTAATTGGGCTTGATTTGGCCAAGTTTGGTTTAGGCTAATTGGTTGGATCCAATTGGGCCCAAAACCATATCCATAAAGTCCAAATATGACTTAATGGACCTTTAATTTTAATTGGGCCTAATGGGCCTAAATTGGTTTCTTGGCAAATAAGGGTGATTCCTTAAATGGGCTCTGGTATTTGGGTTTGACCCATATTGACCAAAAGTCCATGCCTTAAGAAATTAATTGAAAGCCCATTGGACTTTAATTAAATTGACATTGGATGTTAATTGGGCTTTGAGACCCGTAACGATTAAAAAGTGTAATTATTTAATTTAGAATTAAATATAAAATTAGTATTAAATACAAATTAAATTGGATTTAATATTGTAGCTTAATATAATTCAAGAATTCGTACTTTGAGTACTTATTCTTAAAACGAGTTTGACTCGCGCAAAATCAAATCGTTGTTTAAACATTGGATGGTCATTAATTTCAGATTAATAATTGGATTAGATTGATTGATAACATGCTTTGTGTGAATACATGGATGCGATGTATGAATAATGCATATCAGATGGATATTAGATGGGAGAGGGCAATTTTGGAAATTATTGTAATAAATTTAGAATTTATTAAATTGGACCTGCGTGTCCAACCTATTACCTCTTGACTCTGTGTATTTCTCTTCTCACCTATTCCCCTCAATGTAAATGATGTTTCTTTAGAAGTGTTATGTAATTGGGTAGAAGTAATACTTGTGCTAGTGGGAGAGAGGAAATGGAGAGATTTGTTCTAGGAACAATGTGTTAAGTATCCATCCGCATATCATTATTATTTTATTTACTTACGCGCCTTATTATGTGTTTAGAATGCATGTTTAAGGGTGTATGATGATGAGACCTTAACAAAGATAATTAATTGGTTGCCAATTACGCAAAAAACCCTCAAAACATATTATGCGTTTTCCTTCCATTGAGTGATTCTTACTCAAGATCCAAGACTGGCACTGGTTTGTTGGCCAAAGTCAAGACCTTTGTCCGTCGCAGATGTGTTTGAATCATGAAAACTTTGTTCCATATCGGTTTCTTGTCCAAGTTGTGATTTTTTGGCCAAAGTCAAGATCACTTCTTGTCCATCGACATCGATTATGAAGCTTTCTAAGGTCAATGGGTTCCGCTTAACTGGGATCACTAAGTTTGTTGTGCCAAAGCCAAGGCTTAAATGATTCAGAGGAAAAAGTTAGGGAATATATTGGATATATTGGCATATATAAGATATATGTTTCAGACTTGGATGTCCACCTACTGGATCTAGGAATTGGATGTGATCCAATTGATCTTAGAGATCTACCTAGTTAATTATCATACAATTTGTTGGCCAAAGTCAAGATTGTGTGTTATTTAACGGGATCCTAGCCCACTAGGAACAAGGTTTCCCGAGTACTCCACAGAGGGTTAGAGGCTCGCCGAAAAATAGTGGGAGGGATGTATTAAATTTGCAATATTCGTTTAGTTACTTGCCATACACGCTCATTTCAATTTTTCGTCAATATGTAATTAATATATTAGTTGGACTAATATTTAATTGCTGTTTTAAATTAACAAGTGGACTGTATTCAAACTACTTCAATTATAGTTGATTATATAATTGGATTATAGTAATCAATATATTTGAATTTAACCAATTAAATTATAGTTGATTATATAGTTAGACTATATAATCATTATAATAAATAGTACCTAAAATCGTTGATTTGATAGTTAGACTATTGGAATCAAGATAAATGAAAGATTAGTTTTAGAACATAATCCTGGAGAAAATATTTTTAAACGGCTTTAATTTTCAGATTGGGAATAAAACTTCAGGATAGTCCTGGAGATCGAGAAGTTACTTTATTTAATAGAGTGACGTCTCGAGCCTAAGCCCGGAGTTGAGCAAATAGTAGAACATGATATTTGGAATATTCATGTGATGATAACTTTAGTGCTTAATCTGTTATGCTTGCCCCAAAGAATCCTTAATTTCTTATTCAGAACTAAGGATTAGATCCTTATAGTATGATAATGAAATTGAAGGATCTTCATAGATCTATCCTTAGATCTTAGAAGTACAAATTGCAATAGAAAACTCTTGGAGAGTTAATGGCTATACTCAATGAGACAAAGCCAGAGTTTGTAATAGGGCAAGAAGCGCAAGGCGCATCTTACTTCGACATTCCAGAAGGCCAAGGCCTGGCCAAAGGCTTATGGGGTGTGGAAAATGGGCAAAGGTAAAATCAATATAATCTTCTGGGAAGATATAGGACATATCCCAAAATGTCTGCCTAAACTGTGGCAAACAGGGTCACTGGAAGCGTGACTGCCGTATGGACAAGGCAGACATGAAGGAATTGAAGACGGGCAAGGCTCCAGCTTCAAATATGTTTGTCATAAACATGTTCACTACTAGTATTAAAATTGGATTTTAGATCCTGGATGTGGTACATAAATATGTACTTGTGTGTAGTATCTGCTGATAAGCAGGATACAGACTTCAATTGAGATTTATCTGTGAGTTGGAAACGGGACAACAATCACTGTTTTAACCGTAGAAACCTAAGTTTAGGAACTACCCTTCGGGTGTGTACTTAAATTAGGAAACTATTACAATGTAACTAGTTTGACTAGATACATTATTTCTATATCAGGGTTTAACCCGTTGCGGGTATACCTTTATATTCTAGAACACTAAAGTGTTTTATTTTATAAAGATGATATTGAGATAAACACATTAGATGTGAATAACAGTATTTATATTTTGAATATAAATAAATCTCAAACGTATAACAGGACAAACAAATAGCTCAAACTGATTTAATCAGTTGAAACTTAAATGTGGCATTATTTTCTGGGACATAATTAAACGAGACTCCTATATCCACACTTTCGAAGAGTGGGTACTAGGATAAATTTGATTCTATTCAAATAATGTCTACGAATCTAGTTTATTAGGCAAAGTGCCTAAAACACCTTTTACTTGGTAAAAGTGCAAGTACCACCGATCTGTTAGCCCTCGTTCATAGTGACTTAAGTAGGCCCATATCTAGCTAGGCTAGATGTGGATATGAATGTTTCTTGACCTTTACGGATGTGGCATCGCATTATGGTTATGTGTTTCTTTTGAAACACGAATTGGAAACTTTTGATGAAATCAAAAAGTTTCGACACGAAGTAGACAAACAGATCGACTAAAGTATTAAACATCATGATTGGACCGTGATGAAAAATATTTAAGTAATAAGTTTATCAAATACTTGAAAGAGTATAGTATTCTTTCAATGATGACTCCTCCCGGAACACGTCAGTTTGACGGTGTGTCTGAACGGAGAAACCGAATTTTGTTGGACATGATAAAGGTTAATCATGAGTCGCTCTGAGCTACCATTTCCTTCAAGGGATACGCATTAACAGTGCAAAACTTATTTTGAATAAGGTTCCATAAAAATCTGTTTGACAAACTTCATATTAGATATGAACATGAAAGAAACCGGGTTTTCTCATTCCTGAAGATTTGGATATGCTAGGCATATGTTTGGATGATACCAAACTAAAACCCAAATTGGATAAGTGCCTAATTGTAGGTTATCCTAGGGAAACCAAAGTATAGTACTTATACAACTCACAAGAGAACAATGTAATTGTTGCTCGCCATGTGGTTTTCCTAAGAGGAATACCTATATGCAGTGGTAAGTGGGAGGAAAGTAAAACGTAATGAAAATCGGAGTAATACTATTCCGGGCACCGATTCCTTAATGGAACATAAATAGTTCATCAAGGATGAAACTATACCAATAATCTTCGAATACACAAGAACCACGCAAGTTGGAGAGAGTCAGAAAACAACCTGTGAGGTATGGGTTTCTGATCTCGCCTCATAAAGATGTCAATCTTATTGAGGAATACGAACTGACTTCGTATGAGGAAGTGATACAAGGTATCGACTCCCTATTATGGCAAAGTGCCATGAAGTCCGAAATGGATTCCATGTACACCAACCAAGTTTGGATACTAGTTGTTGTACCGGAAGGCATTGTGCCTATTGGTACTATATAAGTCTTCAAGGAAGACAAACATGGAAGGCAACATACCAACGTACTAAGCTAGGCTTGTACCAAAAGGTATCGTTATCAACATTGTGTCGATTACGATGAAACCTTTTACTTGTTGCCATGGTTGAATCCATTTGGATAATGCTTGCTGATGCTGCATGTTTCATTTATGAAATATGGCAGCTGAACGTCAAAATCGCTTTCCTTAAACGGAAACCTTCTGGAGGATGTTTACAATATCCTGACGGTTTTGTCGTACCAAAATGAGCAAACAAGGTTTGCAAGTTAATTGATCCATGGATGGATTGAAGCAAGCATTGCGTTCTTGGAAGTATCGTTTTGATGTAATCATAATGGTATATGATTTAATTCAAAACGAAAATGATTCTTGTGTATATAAGAAGGTTAGTGGGAGCGCACTCCCAATGAATGTCTTAGTAATGATGACATGTCATTTCTTGGAAATGATTTTACCATAATAAAATCGAGTGTGAAAGCTTGGCTTTCATGAAAATTCTCGTTGAATGAATTCTTGGAGAGACAACCTTTATTCTAAGAATAAAGATCTATTGGGATAGATTTAAAGTTGTTAATACTCTCTGAGAACTCGTACATTGAAATAAATATACGCAACCTGGTGTCTCATATGCTTTGAGCAGATGGAGTCACAATCAGGCCAATCAAAGTGATAGTCACTGGATTGAAGTTAAGAACATCCTTTAGTATCTTAGATGAACTAAGGATGTTGTCTTATACTATGGAGAATGAGAACTTGAAGTGACTGGGTTCACTGCTGCAAGTTTCCAAATCGATAAAACCGACTATAAGTCGTAACAAAGGTACTATAAAGTTTGAATACCGGAACAGTGAGCTGGAAATCTTCCAAGCAAGATACTGTTGCCGTATAAACAACAAAAGTGGAATTTTGCTGCAGCTGAGGCAGCAATAGAAGCCATTTAGATCTTAATAATCCTAATAAGATTAGGAGTAGTTCTGTTAGTAGCTGAGCTAGGCTTCAGCACAGGCTAAAGAATTAATGGTCTCATCAACGATCCAGATATATACTTCAATATTCATCTGATTCGTTCGGATCATATATCGTGGCGATGTGATGATCGAATAAATCGCATCAGATGATAACATTGCAAATCCACTGACGAAAGCCTTTCCTCGGCAGAAGTTTGAGCGAACCGTACATAGTTCGGGTGTAGGACACTTGAGTAATTGGCTATAGGCCAAGTGGGAGACTGTTGGACAATTATGACCCATAGCATCACTATTTGTACAGATCATGGTGTTGTTGTACAAATTAACTATGTGACAAAGGAAATTGCCCTTTTATCAATTGTAATTAGATTACCAAGATGTATAAATGATAGAAGGTCCATATGATTAGTTCCGGATTGAGATGATATGAGACAATATCAATCCACGAAGGTTTAATCATTAAATATCCCTAGTCAGAGTATTATCGAGATTGGACATCGATAATGCGTAAAAGACTAGTAATACACTTGTGCGCGTTGTGGGAGCATAACTGCATAGTTCTCATATATTTGGGTATAGGATACTCATGCAAGTGTAATAGGATGATGTGTTTACCGATGGTACGGAAACAGCTTCGCTCTGGATAGACCCCTCGAATTTCCATTGGTAGTATGACTATATGTCTATGGAAGTCCGAATCAGGGTAGGTGTATTTGGTCTTAACCTGAGACTTACATCGCTAATACTTGCGACAATCAATATACTTTGGTTTTGGTCGTCCAGGTCTTTAACAGGTTCTGTGTACGCCTCTTCTGGGTATATTAAAAATCGTAGTGTATTGGGTGTGATGTCAAGACGGAAGTATCACTCTAGTCATCGTAGAGATGATGATCACGTAGGATACGGAACTGGTGCTCTTATATGCTGCAGCTATCGGGATATTATGACTAGGTCATGTTTATCCAATTATAGAGACTAGTTACCAGAGATCCGATATGTTCTTCGTACGGGGCAAACATAATTCCAGCCCCAGGCCTTGCACGTGACATCGAATGCTGGATCGTAATACGCAATACTACGTATCATACGCCTGATATAGATCACATATTCAGTAAGAATATTTCTGGAGAATTGGGTAGGCACGATGCTTTGCTAGAAGCCAACCATGTGTTATAAATCGGTAAAAACGTAGTACTAGGTACATACGTGTTCGGATAGTCCGACGACCAGATTTACTGCCAACATATCCGGGATCTCATGGGTCGCTTCCCGAAGATTCACCGATGACGTATGACTCGCACTTTATTAATCTAGGATTAAATAGAAGAGAGAGAACATTAATCTGGGATTAATTACAGAGATGTTTTATCTGGGATAAAATATTATTTAAAAAGAGAGAACGATTAATTTGGAATTAATCGATAAAATAATATATTCGATATATTATACGAAATTGGATTTCGACGCGGAATTAAAATTAGATTTTAATTCGAGCGAACGAGTTAATTTAGAATTAATTCGCTAGCTATGTGAATAGTAATTTTACTAGACATAATTATTTAATTAAATTTGATTTAATTACGTCGCAACGGAAAATTCGTTAATTCAGAATTAGCGAACCCGAGCCCGGGAGTGTTTGCGGGCGCACTCGCATTTCGAATTCAAGTGCGGCCCACAAGTCACATCAAACGTCAAATCATTAGTCACTTTGATTAATGTGATGTCTAGTCACTTTGAGTGATTGACAACATGTCACTATTGATTGATAGTGGTGGTTGGATGGCTTAAATGCCATATACCATTTTTGAATTTGGTATATCATTTTTTACTTTGATTTTAGAAATCAAACCAACACATTTACTTATTCTCTCCCTCTTCTCTTTGTATTCGGCCTTAGGCCAAAATCTCTCTCTCAATTTTCCAACAATGTCGTGAGCTTCACCAAGGGAAATAGAAATTTTGTGGCAAATTTCAAGAGTGCTAGCACACATCTGGAGTCTTGCGAAGGTGATAGGGAAACTCACCCATGGGCATGGAATGCACGCCAAGCTTGGAGTTTGAAGGACCAAAAATTGGAGCAGAAAATGGAGTCAATGCCGAGAACCTTTGAGGTAAAAAAGCTTGAAGATTTTTGTTGTTCCTCGCATCGCCAAATCCGATCATTGTAAGTATGATTCTGCCATTCTTCTTTGAGTATTCACATATGATTTCTTGCTTGAATGATCCTTGAGACTTATCTAGAAACCCAACACAATCCACACGCCAAACACAGATCACGTCCATCAAAAGATACACAAACCGACGCCTAAAAGACCCAGCCACTAACCGACAACCTAATACCCTTCAAAGCACTCACCGACCTAGCTTCACACCCACAAAACAAGCAACCCTAACCGACTTGGGCACACAACCTCACTAACTAAGAGAGAAGACACACGGCAGCAGCCCTTGTCCTCACCAAATTAAACGTGAACATCACATACTCTCAACTCACACAAACAAACACATTCGGCTGACACTTTCACGCCACTCACAAAACAGCTCACCAAAGAGACATATACAACCGACAAACACAAAGCAAAGTAGCAGCCACCAAGCCATGAGTAACACCCAAGAAACGGAGACCAAACAGTCCAGAAAAAAGCCCCATAAACAATGAACAAACTACCTCCATATCCACCGTAAAATAGCCCCCAAACTGCACCTCATATCACCAAAAATATAGCCTAAAACTGCCCTTATAATCACCGAAAAATAGCCTGAAATAGCCCCTACAATTACCGCTAAACACAGTCCAGAAAAACTGCACATCCACCGCATAAACTGCACCCCGAAACACAACTCAAACAACCAAAAATAGTGACAAAAAACAATAGCAAAACAGACTAAACAGCAGCCCAAAACAGTGAGGCAACGAAGGAAAACAACGAACCAGTGAACCGGAGGAGTTACGGAGCATCAACCCTTCCGACGGCCGTGTAACGCACTTCCAAGAGGCGACTTAAAAGGTAAGACCTGAGGGCAGCCTTTTATTTATTCTGGTTCATCTTTTTAATTATTTATTAATATTTTTTCGCATGCATATTGTTGATTTATGTATGTTGTGGCCATGGGATGAATGATTTTGTGCTATCTCTCGTGGTATATCGGATGGAAACCTAGAAGTAAATTGCGTAGCCGAATCCGAATGGACGGTAGTACGGTCTGAACTTGGGATACAATTCCACGTACCGCTTGAGAAACGCACATATTTTGTTTCATCTAATCTTGTGTTTATTTGTTATTTATTAGAAATAGCATGTTATTTTTATGCATGATTTAGTTGTTTAGTATGTTATTTTTATGCATGATTTAGTTGTTTCTTTCGTACTAGGAGCTTAATTATATCTCTTCAATGTTTATGTTTAGACAATAGATTATTTATTTATGTTTCCGTATTCATCAATTTAATGTGTCCATGAGATTGTGTGATTGCCGTTATTTCAACTTACTTTTATGCATGCAAACTTAGATATAGATTATATGCAAACTTAGATATAGGTTGTATGCAAACTTAGATGTAGGTTATCTTGCGTATGTATGTTGCGTAGACTCAGTTATATTATCACATAAATCCGTTCATTACAAGTGTCATAAGTAAGGGACCATTCTGAACCCAACGGTTTGAGGTCTTCCCTTGCGAGGGGTGAGTGCGGCCTTAAATCATTTTTCCCAGTTCACACTGGGTGGTGACTCCATTTTATTTCTCTAGTTTAGTCCCCTGCGGGCTACTCCGTACTCTTGACCGGGCCGCGAGCCTGGAACAGTGTCACTGATTTCTGTGTCCAACAGTCTGGCGACTCCACTGGGGGTAGAGAATCGGCCCCGAAATAATGTCTTATAATGTTTGTGATTTGTGCTTTAGTTAACCGTGTCTACAGTGGGTTGAAGAGGTTTAATCAAAGGCATTATTAGAGCTAGTTAATGGTTTGGTGTCTTCCTTCATTCACTACCTTTCTATAGCTGAAAGGAAAAGTTGTGAAGGCACCTAGATAATCATTTACTCGAAGCTTACCGTGATGGACTAATTTGGAGGACCTATTGTTTATTCCTATCACTAAGGCGATAAGAGCCTAAGAGGCAAGGGTATTTAAGAGAGTTCGCTCCACCCTCCCTCTGGGGAATCTTCAATAAGAAATCCATTTGACAGTCATTCATGTATTATCACTCGTTGGCACGTACCTTAGCGTATAAAAAAGGGTGCGCTCACTTGGTCGTCCGAACCCTTGAGTGGTGAGACCTAGTTGTGGGCAATCCTTCGCTGACGGGAGCCTTTGTCTACACTCCTATAAACCCAAATATGAACCATAGTCATATATCTCATAGAAGCCACCCCTTTATGCTTTTGATAACCACATGCATATTACATCTCATGCATCGCGCGCATTTCATGCATCTCATGTATACACACATCATGTTAACCCCGTGTCTTAAAAGCCATCATAGATATCTGTTGGGTTAGAGAAAAAAAATAGATTTGTCAAGAAGAGTTTAGCAAACATGGATATCGGGAAAATGAAGCCGAGAAATAGAAAATTTTACGGCAATGATAGAAAGACCATGGTGGGCCTAAAAAAAAAAAAAAGAGAAAAAAATTTCTTAGTCCTTAAAAGTTAGGCATAAGTCCGATGATGAAATTGATTGCTTCGGGGAGAAATCTTAGAAACGATAAAACTCTTGATGTGCTTTTATCTGATACTTTGAGTGATTGATCTATGTTAGACTCGTAAGCACTTGATTATGGTTCTTAGCAGTGAAAACCTGAGTAGTTAGCAAAGTGACTAGCTGAAGAAATTGTACGTCGGTGAATGACCGTTCGCCTAAATGTCTATCCTGATTTGCTTGTGTTATGATGTGTGGTATGGTTGAAAATAAAAGAAAAGTCTCTAAAGAAAAGAATTGAACCACCTATAACTGATAAGCGTGAAGCTACCCATAGGCGAGTATTAGGACCACCATTAGGAGAAATGCTACCTTAAAGGGTAGGTGTGTTGAAAAAAAAAAGAAAAAAAAAAGAAAAAAAAGAAGTTCAAAACGAAAAGGAAAAAAGAGAGAGACAAAAGAGAAAGAAAATTATACCACATTGAGCACCGAAAAGCAACTGCAGGCATAATTGAGACATCTAGGTTGGTTTGACCTATCGATCCTAATTTTTTGATGAAATCATTGAGTTGGCTTACCTGGGGATGAATTTGCAAAGGAACCTTTGCACACACACACTTTGAGTCTGGCTTAGATCATTTATTCAAAGACTTGGATTTGAGTTGCATTGAATGTTTTGAAGGTTCTCTAGTTTCAATACTGGGAATCCTTTGAGGGCAATAATATGTATAACTATTGGGACTATTTCGTAAAAGGCAATATAGTATGTTGATATTGAATGTCACATCACATGATCTAATTTGACCTAATGCAAGAAGCGGAGAGCAGAAAGCTAAATCAAGACTGGGGGCGACCAGTCTACCACCCCGCGAATAAAGGATATATCGAAAATTTGAGCAATGAGACTAAGGAGAACTGAACAATCACCAGAAAAGAACCAGCAGAAGGAAATTATAAGCAGGCCCATGGGACGATCAAAGAATTTTGTAGGCAAATGGCACCGAGGAGCACAAGGAAGACCTAACCCATCGAAATAGGAAATTCATTCATGCATACATGTATACACGTCACATGCACGTAATTTTTTGTTTTGATTTTGTTCGCAGGTTTTGAAGAAAAGGAAAACGCGGCAAAGACAAGCAGTTTGGGGAATGAATCCCAGGGTCGAGGCCCACATTATCAGTGGTTTTGGGAATGAATCCCAGGGTCGAGGCCTACATTGTCAGCAGTATCGGGAATGAATCCTAGGGTCGAGGCCCACACTATCAGAAATTTTGGGGAATGAATCTCTGGGTTGAGGCCCACATTGTCAGCAATTTCGGGAATGAATCCCAGGGTCGAGACCCATATTATCAGCAGTTTCGGGAATGAATCCCAAGGTCGAGGCCCACAGTATCAGAAGTTTCGGGAATGAATCCCAGGGTCGAGGCCCACACTACCAGCAGTTTCGGAAATGAATCCCAGGGTCGAGGCCCACATCATCAGCAGTTTCGGGAATTAATCCCAGGGTCGAGGCCCACACTACCAGCAGTTTCGGGAATGAATCCCAGGGTCGAGGCCCACATCATCAGCAGTTTCGGGAATAAATCCCAGAGAACAAAGCCCACATTCAGTACAGCTCGGGAACAAAGCCCACAGTCAACACAGTTCGGGAATAAAGCCTAGGGAACAAAGCCCACATTCAGTACAGCTCGAGAACAAAGCCCACAGTCAACACAGCTTGAGAATAAATCCCAGTGAACAAAGCCCACAGTCAACACAGTTCGTGAATAAAGCCCAGGGAACAAAGCCCACATTCAGTACAGCTCAGGAACGAAGCCCACAGTCAATACAGTTTGGGAATAAAGCCCAGGGAATAAAGCTCACATTCAACACAGTTCGGGAACAAAGCCCACCATCAGTTCAGTTCGGGAATAAAGCCCACTCTCAGCACAGATCGGGAACAAAGCCCACAATCAGTTCGGGAATAAAGCCCACTCTTAACACAGTTCGGGAACAAAGCCCACTCTCCACACAAATCGGGAATAAAGCCCACATTCAACACAGTTCGGGAATAAGACCCGCAATTCAATTCGGGAACAAGACCCTCATCAATAAATTGGGAACAAGACCCGCAATTCAATTTGGGAACAAGACCCACAATCGGGAACAAGACCCGCAGTTCAATTTGGGAACAAGACCCGCAGTTCAATTTGGGAACAAGACCCACAATCGGGAACAAGACTCGCAATTCAATTTGGGAACAAGACCCACAATCTGGAACAAGACCCGCAATTCAATTTGGGAACAAGACCCACAATCGGGAACAAGACCTGTAATTCAATTTTGGAACAAGACCCACAATCGGGAACAAGACTCGCAACTCAATCTGGGAACAAGACCCACATTCGGGAACAAGACCTGCAATTCAATTTGGGAACAAGACCCACAATTGGGAACAAGACCCGCAACTCAATTTGGGAACAAGACCCACAACTCAATTATGGAACAAGACCTTCAGCTCACTTCGGGAACAAAACCCACTCGGTGGTTCGAGAATAAGACCCAGGGGTCACAACACCTCGCCATCAATCTCAACTCAATTCAGGGAACAAGACCATAATTTCAATTTAGGGAACAAGACCCTCATCTCAACTCAGTAATGGTTCGAGAATGGACCACCTCACAATAACGGTTCAGGAATGGACCACCTCAAGTAACGGTTCGGGAATGAACCATCTCACATAAGCTCAGTTCGGTAATGAATCCTAGAGATCAAATCATCTTACAGGGATGGACCTTAGGATTGTCACATCACCACCAGATCAACTCAGCTTGAAACATCTCAGAACAACAGCAAGTCAGGTAGCAGCTGGCGAGCCAGGTAAATAAAAATACATGCATAACTTTGATAGGATTGTCACTTTCACACACTGTACAAGTCCCATCAAAGTAGGGGCGACTGTAGACACTGCATTTTTACATGAAGCCCAATGATGAGCCTCGTATAGAGGCACTAGCCGATAAGTCGCGGAACTCGCGGGAAACAGACGTAGGAAAGGGAAAATTCAAAAATCAATACCTTGCCAGATTTCATTCGTTTGCTTAGCCTCGGGTTCGCTCGTTGGATCTCTGTTTTAAAATTTATCCTCAGCCCACACACCACCAACCACACGCCCAAGCCTCCAAAGCCCAATCCAAAATAATTAAACACATGTTTAAATCCCCTTCCTAATTTAAATAAATCACATGCCTAAATTAAATAAATCAAATCAAATCACCTTCCTAAATTAAATAAATCAATTTTCTAAACTAAATAAATCACATTCCTAAATTAAACAAATCATTTCCTTATAACAAACTTTTTAAATATTCCCCAATTATTGCACAATCTTTTTCCCTACTCATACAAGGAAAACCCCTAACCCACTCTTATAAAAGACACATAAACCAAACCCTTCCCCTAGAGCTCACCATTCACGACAATAACACAATAGAAACCCTAATCTTCACACCCATTCATTTCTCTTCCCTCTCTCTATAAAAGAATAACCATCTCGGCCACTCTAGGACGCCCCCTCCTGGTCTGGCTTTCACGCACAAAAATATCAACAAAAACCCTAATAAGCTTCTCTAATCTCTCGTCATCAACTCTATTCACCCTTTCTTCACTCTCTCTCAATCGTAACATAAAAAACTGAACCCTTGGCCATTTCTCTCTCACCTCTATACTCTCGACAATAAACCCTAAACACATCCTCACTCATTCGGCTAACCCTCTCTCTCATCAACCTTCGGCACCTCACGTGAAAACCCTTGGCGCACCAACGTCCCCTCTCTCACTGAACATGTACAAACCATAGACCCTTCAACAAAGCTCAATCCACACGCCAAACACAGATCATGTCCATCAAAAGATACACAAACCGACGCCTAAAAGACTCAGCCACTAACCGATAACCTAATACGCTTCAAAGCACTCACCAACCCAGCTTCACACCCACAAAACAAACAACCCTAACCAACTTGGGCACACAGCCTCACTGACTGAGAGTGAAGACACACGTCAGCAGCCTTTGCCCTCACCAAATTAAACGTGAACAGCACATACTCTCAGCTCACACACACAGACACACATTCGGCTGACACTTTCACACCACTCAAAAAACAACTCAGCAAAGAGACACATACCATCAACAAACACAAAGCCAGACAGCAGCCACCAAACCGTGAACAACACCCAAAAAACTGAAACCAAACAGTCCAGAAAAAGATCCCAAAATAGCGAACAAACTGCCTCCATGTTCACCACAAAACAGCCCCCAAACTGCACCTCATATCACCGAAAGTACAGCCTGAAACTGCCGCTATAATCACCAAAAAATAGCCTTAAATAGCCCCTGCAATTACCGCTAAACACAGTCCAGAAAAACTGCACATCCACCGCATAAATTCCACCCCGAAAAACAACTCAAACAACCAAAAACAGTGACAAAAAAACACCAGCAAAACAAAGTAAACAACAGCCCAAAACAGCGAGGCAACGAAGGAAAACAACGAACCAGTGAACCGGAGGAGTTGGGGAGCATTAACCCTTCCGACGGCCGTGTAACGTACTTCCAAGAGGCGACTTAAAAGGTAAGACCTGAGGGCACCCTTTTATTTATTCAGGTTCATCTTTTTAATTATTTATTAATATTTCTTCGCATGCATATTGTTGATTTATGTTTGTTGTGGCCATGGGATGAATGATTTTGTGCTATCTCTCGTTATATATCGGATGGAAATCCAGACGTAAATCCGTAGTAGCTGAATCCGAATGGACGGTAGTGCGGTCTGAACTTGGGATACAATTCCACGTACCGCTTGAGAAACGCACATATTTTGTTTCATCTAATCTTGTGTTTTTTCGTTATTTATTAGAAATAGCATGTTATTTTTATGCCTGATTTAGTTGTTTAGTATGTTATTTTTTTTGCATGATTTAGTTGTTTCTTTCGTACTAGGAGCTTAATTATATCTCTTCAATGTTTATGTTTAGACAATAGATTATTTATTTATGTTTCCGTATTCATCAATTTAATGTGTCCATGAGATTGTGTGTTTGCCGTTATTTCTACTTACTTTTATGCATGCAAACTTAAATATAGGTTATATGCAAACTTAGATATAGGTTGTATGCAAACTTATATGTAGGTTATCTTGCGTATGTATGTTGCGTAGATTCGGTTATATTATCACATAAATCCATTCATTACAAGTGGCATAAGTAAGGGACCATTCTGAACCCAACGGTTTGAAGTCTTCCTTTGCGAGGGGTGAGTGCGGCCTTAAATCATTTTTCCCAGTTCACACTGGATGACGACTCCATTTTATTTCTCTGGTTTAGTCCCCCGCGGGCTACTCCGTACTCCCGACCGGGCCGCGAGCCTGGAACAGCGTCACCGATTTCTGTGTCCAACAGAAATATAAAGAGATAAGAAGGTGAAAGGCTGGACACGCAGGTCCAATTTAATAAATTCTGAATTTACAATAATTTCCAAAATTACCCCCACCCATCTAATAGCCATCCGATATACATTATTCATACAAATACATCCAAGTATTCACACAAAGCATGCTGTCAATCAATCTAATCCAATTAATTAATCTTTGATTAATGACCATCCAATGTTCATACAGTGATTTCATTTGCGCGAGTCCAACTCATTTAAGAATAAATACTCAAAGTAAGTATTCTTGAATTATATCGAACTAGAATTTTAAATCCAATTTAAATTATATCCAATATTAATTCATATTTAATTCCAAATTAAATAATTACACTTATAATAGTGCCTTTTAGACTTGGATTCCAAATCCAATCTAAATGGGTCTCAAAGGCCCAATTAGCATCCAATACTATTCAATTAAAGTCCAATGGGCTTTCAATTAATTCTTTAGGCATGGGCTTTGGCCATAATGGATCAAACCCAAAATGCCAAGGCCCAAATAGGAATCACCTTATGCCAAAAATCAATTTATGCCCATTAGGCCCAATTAAATTTTTAAAGGCCCAAAAGTCATAGTTGGACTTTATGGAAATGATTTTAGACCCAATTGGATCCAACCCAATTGTCCAAAACCAAACTTGGCCCAACCAAGCTCATTAGCCCAAATATAACAAATTAGCCCAATCCAATTTTAAAGACTAATTTATATTAACATAATTTTCCAAATATCACATTAATTTTAATTAAAGTGTAATTAACATAATTAATCTATTAATCTAATATTTCCAAAACATTAATTAATCAAATTAATCATGCTTAATTCTAAAATTCGTGTCCAACACAAAATTGAGGCAAAATCAATCCATCCAACAACATGCTCAACTCACGGCAATAGCAAGAAATAACACTCAATTTGATTTCAATCCAATTAAATCAACATACAAGATTTATTTCATGCTTTTAACATATCCAATTGTCAAATTTTCAAAAAATCACCATGAGCATATACTAGGGTACATTCGGTCATGATAAAGTATTTGTGGAAATTTTGATCCAATCAATTTTCTCAAATCCAATGATGCACAAATCTAATTTATCATCATCTAAACATAACCAAACAATCAATTTGGTAAAATCATGCTCCAAGAAAAAATACCCAAATTAAAGTATATAAACCCTAGAAATAAAATCAAGTTTAGGTGGCTCTGATACCATTGTTAGTGTCCTAGACATGCCAAGGATCTCTAAACATTGATTCTAGTGTGAATAAAATCAAAATAAGTAACGGAATAAACTTACAATGAGTGGATGAGAAGTTCAAAACTTTTTTTGTTGTTGGAACTCCAAGCTTTGTTGTGAATTCCAAACTCAAGGGTGAGTTTCCTTATCACCTTTTGGTATCAGAGCGTAGTATACAAAGTATTGCGTAATTACGATCCAGTATCGGATGTCACATGCTAGGCCTAGGGCTGGAATTATGTATGCCCCGTATGAGGCATATATGATCACTAGCAACTAGTCTCTGTACTCGGATAATCATGACCTAGTCATACTATCCCGATAGCTGTAGTATTTAAGAGTACTAGTTATGTCATCTGTGATGATCATCATCTCCATATGACTGAAGTGATACTTCCATCTTGACATCACACCCAATACACTACGATTCTCAGTAAACCCAGAAGAGGCGTACACAGAACCTGTTAAAGCTCCGGACGACCAAAACCAAAGCGTAATGATTGTCGCAAGTATTAGCGATGCAAGTCTCAGGTTAAGACCACATACACCTACCCTGATTCGGATTCCCATAGACACATAGTGATACTACCAATGGGACTCTGATGGGTCTATCCAGAGCGAAGCTGTTCCCTGTCCAATGGCTAACAGAACCTCTTATCACACTTGCATAAGTTTCCAATACTTAAATATATGAGAACTATGTCGTTAAGCTTCCATAACATGCATAAGTGTAATACTAGTCTATTCCGCATTATCGATGTCCAGTCTCGATAATACTACGACTAGGGATATTTAATGATCAAACCTTTCGTGGATTAATTCTGTCTTTTATCATTTATATATATCCAAGTAATCTAATTACAAAATGATAAAATAGCAATTTCATTTGTCACATAGTTAATTTATATAAAAAACATAATGTCTTTTACAAATAGTGATGCTATGGGTCATAATTATCCAACACCACGTTCTCAGGTGTGCTTATTTGTAGGCTATCCTAAGGATACTAGGGGTGGATTCTTCTATAGTCCTGATGATAACAAAGTGTTTGTATCGACAAATGCTACGTTTCTAGAGGAGGACTATATGAGGGAGTTCAAGCATCGAAGTAAAGTGTTACTCGAGGAGTTACTTGCTGGTTCGACCAACACACCATCGTCAGCAACAGTTGAAAAATACATAACACCTTCGACATCTGAGCATCAGATGCAAGTTCTTCAGAATGATCTACCACCTATACGTAGTTGGAGGATTGTACGACAACCTGATCGCTACCTTGGGGTTGGAGTGGCAAAAGTTGTCGCATCTAGTGAACGTATAGATGATCCATTGACCAATCATAGTGCAATGGATGATTCTGACAAAGAGGAATGGCTCAAAGCCATGAACCTAGAGATGGAGTCCATGTACTCCAACTCAATCTGGGAATTTGTAGACCAACCTGATGGGGTGAAACCCATAGGTTGCAAGTGCATCTACAAGAGGAAGAGGGGAGCAGATGGGAAGATATAGACCTTCAAAGTCAGGCTAGTGGCCAAGGGTTATTCCTAGAAAAAGGTTGTTGACTATGAGGAAACTTTCTCGCTAGTAGCCATGCTCAAATCCATCTGCACACTTCTATCCATTGCCACATATTTTGACTATGGAATTTGGAAAATGGACGTCAAGACTGCATTCTTGAATGGAAATCTTGATGAGAGTATCTATATGGTACAACCAGAGGGGTTCATAGCCCAAGGTCAATAGCAAAATTTTGCAAGCTGTAAAGGTCCATTTATGGACTTAAGCAGGCATCTCGATCTTGGAATATAAGATTTGATACCACGATCAAGTCTTATAATTTTAAGCAGAATGTTGATGAGCCTTATGTATAAAAGCGCGTCATTGATGGGAAGGTGGTTTTTTTTTTATTTTATACGTCGATGATATTTTACTCATTGGCAATGATGTAAAGATATTATCAGACGTGAAAACCTGGCTAGCTAACCAATTCCAAATGAAAGATTTGGGAGAGGCTAGTTGTGTTATTAGGATTCAGATACTTCGGGATCGCAAGCAACGACTGTTAGCTATGTCTCAGGCATCCTATATCGACAAGATCCTTGTGCGATTTGGGATGCAGAATTCCAAGAAAGGCAATCTACCTTATCATTATGAAATTCATTTGTCAAAGGAACAGTATCGTAAGACACCTCAAGATGTTAAGGAAATGAGACATATCTCATATGCCTCAGCAGTTGGTAGTCTCATGTATGCTATGTTATGCACGAGACCGGACAACTATTTTACAATGGGAGTAGTCAGTAGGTTTCAGTCAAACCAGGATTGGATCACTGGGTGGCTGTGAAACACATTCTCAAGTATCTCAAGAGAACGAGATATTATATGCTTTTGTATTCCGGTGAGGATATGATCCTAAGGGGATATACATACTCTGATTTTCAGACAGATGTCGATTCTAGGAAATCAACATCTGGATCAGTGTTTACCATAGGTGGTGGGGCTATAATATGGCGGAGTATAAAGCAATCTTGCATTGCTGACTCCACCATGGAGGCTGAATATATAGCAGCTTGTGAAGCAGCTAAGGAAGCAGTCTGGCTCCGTAAATTATTGGGAGATCTGGAAGTTGTTTCAGATATGGATAGACCACTCACACTTTATTGTGATAATAGTGGTGCAGTGGCAAACTCCAAAGAACCAAGAAGTCACAAGAGAGGAAATCATATAGATAGGAAATATCATCTCATCAATGAGATAGTACAGAGAGGAGACATTATCGTCACAAAGATTGCATCCGCAAAGAACCTGGCTGATCCGTTTACAAAGACCTTGTCGGCTTAAGTGTTTGAAGGTCACCTAGATAGTCTAGGATTACGTGACTGTTGGACAATTATGACCCATAGCATCACTATTTGTACAGAACATGGTATTGTTGTACAAATTAACTATGTGACAAAGGAAATTGCTCTTTTATCATTTGTAATTGGATTACCAAGATACATAAGTGATAAAAGTCCATATGATTAGTTCCAGATTAATAAGATATGAGACAGTATTAATCCACTAAGGTTTAATCATTAAAATATCTCTAGTCGTAGTATTATCGAGATTGGACATCGATAATGTGCAATAGACTAGTATTGCACTTGTGCGCGTTATGGGAGCATAACGGAATAGTTCTTATATATTGGGTATTGGATACTCATGTAAGTGTAATAGGAGGTTGTGTTTACCGATGGTACGGAAACAGCTTCGCTCTAGATAGACCCCTCGGAATTCCATTGGTAGTATGACTATGTGTCTATGGAAATTCGAATCAGGGTAGGTGTATTTGGTCTTAACTTGAGACTTGCATCGCTAATACTTGCGACAATCAATATACTTCGGTTTTGGCCATCCAGGGCTTTAACAGGTTCTGTGTACGCCTTTTCTGGGTATATTGAGAATCGTAGTATATTGGGTATGATGTCAAGATGGAAGTATCACTCCAGTCATATGAAGATGCAGATCACGCAGGATACGAAACTAGTACTCTTTAGTACTGCAGTCATCGAGATAATATGAATAGGTCATATTTATCTGATTATAGAGACTAGTTACCAGAGATCCGATATATGCTTCGTACGGGGCAGACACAATTTCAGCCTCAAGCCTTACATGTGACATCTGATACTGGATCGCAATACGCAATACTACGTATACTACGCCTGACATAGATTATGTATTCCTTTAAGAATATTTCTGGAGAATTGGGTAGGCACGGTGCTTTGCTAGAAGCCAACCATGTCTCGTAAATCGGTAAAAACATAGTACTAGGTACGTACGTGATCGGATAGTCCGACGACCAGATTTACTGCCAACATATCCAGGGATCTCATGGGTCGCTTCCCGAAGATTCACCGATGACGTATGATTCGAACATAATTAATCTAGGATTAATTATAAAAGAGAGAAAATTAATCTAGGATTAATTACGGAGAATTTTATCTGGGATAAAATTCAATTAAGAGAGAGAGAGCTATTAATTTGGTAT
Organism: Zanthoxylum bungeanum; assembly: GCA_019454045.1. Classification (NCBI taxonomy): domain Eukaryota; kingdom Viridiplantae; phylum Streptophyta; class Magnoliopsida; order Sapindales; family Rutaceae; genus Zanthoxylum; species Zanthoxylum bungeanum. The sequence continues at coordinate 25,877 of SKCR01035918.1, forward strand.
TAATCGATAAAATAATATATTTGATATATTAAACAAAATTAGATTTCGACGTGGAATTAAAATTGGATTTTAATTCGGGCAAATGAATTAATTTAGAATTAATTCACGAGCGACGTGAATAGTAATTTTGTTATGCATAATTATTTAATTAAATTTGATTTAATTAAGTCGTAACGGAAAATTCGTTAATTCGGAATTAGCGAACCCCAGCCCGGGATGTGTTGCGAGCCCACTCGGATTTTGAATCAAGTGGGGCCTACATGTCACATCACCTAGTCAACTTTATCAACTTTTTGTTGATAGAAGTAGATAGGATTTGATGGTTGCTTGTTTCTTACACAAGCATTATTAAAATTGATGTGATAAGTGACTTGTACCAACTTTTGGAAAATTGGTAAATAATATTTGATTTTTGAAATCAAATAACAAAATACATACAACACATCTTCTTCCCTCTCTCTCTCCATTCACGCCATTTTATCTTTCTCTCCCTCTTGGAGTGGCCTTGGACGAATGGCCTTCTTCTCTCACATACTCTCCTTGGCCGAGAGTTACAAGAAGGAAACCAAGGAAATTTTGTAGCAATTTTTCCTAAGCTATCACTTGAAGAATCATTCAAAGGTGATAGGGAAACCTATCCTTGAGCTTGGAATCAAAGATCAAAGCTTGGAGCATTGATTCAACATTCAAAGAGGAGCTTGGAGCTTGAAGATCAACACAAATGGCTTGGCCGAAACTCAATGAGCAAATTTTTGTTGTCTACACATCCACTTAGCCGATCAAAGTGAGTATTTCCGCCATCTTACTTTGCGTATTCACACATTTCATTTGCTTGATTGATCTTGTTTGACATAGAAAACCCAACAATGGTATCAGAGCCATAATTGAGCATGAAATTGAATTTAGGGTTCTTAACTTTAATTTGGGTATTTTTGATTTGAGTATGTTTTATTCAAATTGTTTGTTTGAGCATGCTTATAATATGTTAACTTTGAGTTGTGCATGATCAATTTGATGAAAAAAATTAATTGGATTAATTTTCCCCAAATTTGGAGGCTTGGCCGAGTGGTATAGGAGCCCTAAGCTCTTGGTGATTTTTGATTTTAAGCCATTGGATGTGTTTAAAATGCATGGGATATATTAGTTTGTGATTTAATTGGATTGAAATCAAAATTGATATAAAAAGTCCCTAATTGCCGAGAGCCTTGGAAGCATGTTGGATTGATTTTGCTTCAATTTGTGTTGGACATAAGTTGATTAATTAAGGATGATTAATTAGTGTAATTGGCATTTTGGAAATATTGATTTAACTAATTAATTATGGCTAATACACTTTAGTTTATTAAATTGTGATATTAGGAATATTGGAATTTAATTAATTAGGCTTAATTTGGAATTGGGCTAATAATGTTGTATTTGGGCTTAATGGGCTTGGTTGGGCCAAGTTTGGTTTAGGATAATTGGTTGGATCCAATTGGGCCTAAAACCATTTCCATAAAGTCCAAATATAATATAATGGGCCTTTAAAATTTTAATTGGGCCTAAATTGATTTTTGGCAAAGGGTGATTCCTTATTGGGCTTTGGTTGCCAAAGTCCATGCCTTATAAATTAATTGAAAGCCCATTGGACTTTAATTAAATTGACATTGGATGTTAATTGGGCTTTGAGACCCGTTAAGATTAGATTTAGAATCTAAGTCGCAAAGGCTCATTAATAAAGTGTAATTATTTAATTTGGAATTAAATAAAGAATTAGTATTGAATACAAATTAAATTGGATTTAATATTGTAAGTTTGATATAATTCAAGAATTCGTACTTTGAGTAGTTATTCTTATACGAGTTGGACTCGCGCAAATCAAATCATTGTTTCAACATTGGATGGTCATTAATCAAAGATTAATTAATTGGATTATATTGATTGATAACATGCTTTGTGTGAATACATGGATGTGATGTATGAATAATGTATATCGGATGGATATTAGATGGGTGAGGGCAATTTTGGAAATTGTTGTAATAAATTTAGAATTTATTAAATTGGACCTGCGTGTCCAGCCTATTACCTGTTGATTCTTTGTATTTCTCTTCTCACTTATTCCCCTCAATGTAAATGAGGTTTCTTTAGAAGTGTTATGTAATTGGGTAGAAGTAAGAATAGTGCTAGCGGGAGAGAGGAAATGGATAGATTTTTTCTAGGAACAAAATGTTTTAAATATCCATCCGTATATCATTATTAATTTATTTATCGCGCCTTATTATGCTTTTAGAATGCATGTTTAAGGGTGTATGATGAGACCTAATCAAAGATAATTAATTGGTTGCCAATTACGCGAAAAACCCTCAATAAATATTAAGCGATTTCCTTCCATTGAGTGATTCATTCTCAAGATCCAATATTGGCACTGGTTTGTTGGCCAAAGTCAAGACCTTTTTCCATCACGGATGTGTTTGAATCATGAAGGCTTTGTTCCATATCGCATGTCTTGTCCAAGTTGTGATTTGTTGGCCAAAGTCAATATCACTTCTTGTCCATCAACATCGATTACGAAGCTTTCCAAAGTCAATGGGTCCCGTTTAACTGGAATCATTAAGCTTGTTGTGCCAAAGCCAAGGCTTAGTTGATTCAGAGGAAAAAGATTAGGGAATATATTGGATATATTGACATATATTGGATATATGTTTCGGACTTGGATGTCCACCTACTGGATCTAGGAATTGGATGAGATCCAATTGATCTTAAAGATCTACCTAGTTAAATATCATACAGCTTGTTGGCCAAAGTCAAGGTTATGTGTTATTTAACGGGATCCTAGCCCACTAGGAAACTAGGTTTCCCGAGTACTCAACAGAGGGTTAGAGGCTCGCCGAAAAATAGTGGGAGGCAAGTATTAAATTTGTAATTTCATTTAGATACTTTCCAATACACGCTCATTTCATTTCGTCATTATTAATTCATAAATATATTAGTTGGACTAATATTTAAATGTTGTTTTAATTAAACAGTTGGACTGTATTCAAACTACTTCAATTTATAGTTTATTATATAATTGGATTATAGTAATCAATATATTTGAATTTAACTAATCAAATTATAGTTGATTATACAGTTAGACTATAATAATCATTATATTTAATTGTACCTGAAATCGTTGATTGGATAGTTAGACTATTGGAATCAAGATAATTGAAATATTAGCGTTTAGAACATAATCCTGGGTGAAAATGTCTTTAAACGGCTTTAATTTTCATATTGGGAATAGAACCTCAGGATAGTCCTGGGAACTGAGAAGTTATTCTATTTGATAGAGTGACATCTCGGGCCTGAGCCCGGAGTTGAACAAATAGTGGAGCATGTGTTTTGGAAGACTCATGATGATGATAAATTTAGTGCTCAATCTTTTATGCTTGTCGCAACGACACCTTAATTTCTTCGTCAGAACTAAGGATTAGATCCTTATACCATGATGATTGAAATTAAAGGATCATAGATCTATTCTTAGATCTCAGAAGTACTAATTCCAATAGAAAACTCTTGGAGAGTTAATGGCTATGCTCAAGGAGACAAAGCCAGAGTTTGTAAAAGGGTAAGAAGCGCAAGGCGCATCTTACTTCGACATCCCAGAAGGCCAAGGCTTGGCCAAAGGCTTCTAGGGTGTGAATAAAATAGCAAAGGTAAAATCATCACAGTCTTCTGGGAAGACAAAGAACATATCCCAAGATGTCTGCCTAAACTGTGGAAAATGGGGTTACTGGAAGCGTGACTGTCGTATGAACAAGGTAGACATGAAGGAAGTGAAGGCGGGGCAAGGCTCCGGCTTCAAGTATGTTTGTCAAAAACATGTTCACTATTGGTTTTAAAATTAGATTTTAGATACCGGAAGTGGTACATAAATATATGTACTGATGTGCGAGATCTTCTGATTAGCAGGAGACTGGCTTCAGTTGAGAACTACTTGCGAGTCGAAAATGAGACGAGAGTCGCTGTTCTAACCGTAGAAACCTAAGTTTCGGAACTGCCCTTGGGGCATGTACTTAAATTAGGAAACTGTTATAATGTACCTAGTTTGACTAGAAACATTATCTCTATATCTAAGTTTAACCCGTTGCGGGTATACCTTTATATTCTAGAACACTAAGTGTTTTATTTTATAAATATGATATTGAGATAAACACATTAGATGTGAATAACAGTATTTATATTTTGAATATAAATGAATCTCAAACATATAATATGACAAACAAATAGCTCAAACTGATTTAATCAGATGAGACTTATTTGTGGCATTGTTGTCTGGGACACATTAACAATACTCGTATATCCACACTTTTGAAGAGTGGGTACTAGGACGGATTTGATTCTAATCAAATGAAGTCTACGAATCTAGTTTATTGGGCAAAGTGCCTAAAATACATTTTACTTGGTAAAAGTGTAAGTGCCACTGATCTGTTAGCCCTCATTCATAGTGACGTAAGTGGGCCCATATCTAGCCAGGCTAGAGGTGGTTATGAATACTTCATAACCTTTACAGATGTGGCATCGCGTTATGGTTATGTGTTTCTTTTGAAACATAAATCGGAAAATTTTGATAAATTCAAAGAGTTTCGACACGAAGTAGACAGACAGATCAGCTAAAGTATTAAACCATCACGGTTAGACCGTAGTGGAAAATACTTAAGTGATAAATTTCTCAATTACTTGAAAGAGTATAGTATTATTTCAATATAGACTTTTCTCGGAACACCTCAATTTGACGGTGTATCCGAACAGAGAAATCGAACTTTGTTGGACATGGTAAGGTTAATTATGAGTCGCTCTGAGCTACCATTTTCCTTCTAGGAATACGCATTAAACAGTGCAATACTTATTTTGAATAAGGTTCCATAAAAATCTGTTAGACAGATTTCATATTAGATATGAACAGGAAAGAAACCGAGTTTTCTAATTCCTGAAGATTTGGGAATGTTGGGCACATGTTTGGATGATACCAAACTAGAACCCAAATCGGATAAGTGCCTAATTTGTAGTTGGTTATCCTAGGGAAACCAAAGTATAGTACTTATACAACTCACAAGAGAACAATATAATTGTTGCTCTCCATGCGGTTTTCCTAAGAGGAATACCTATATGCAGTGGTAAGTGGGAAGAAAGTAAAACGCGATGAAAATCGGAGTAATACTATTCCAGGCACCGATTCTTTAACGAAACACAAAGAGTTCATCATGGATGAAACTGTATCACAATCTTCGAATACACAATAACCGCGTAAGTCGGAGAGAGTCAGAAAACAACCTGGGAGGTATGGGTTTTTGATCTCGCCTTATGAAGATGTCAATCTTATTGAGGAATACGAACTGGCTACGTATGAGGAAGTGATACAAGGTATCGACTCCCTATTATGGAAAAGTGCCATGAAGTCCGAAATGGATTCCATGTATACCAACCAAGTTTGGACACTGGTTGTTGTACCGGAAGGCATTGTGCCTATTGGTACTAAATGAGTCTTCAAGGAAGACAAACATGGATGGCAACATACAAACGTACAAAGCAAGGCTTGTAACGAAAAGGTATCGATATCAACATTATATTGATTACGACGAAACGTTTTAATTGTTGCCATGATTAAAATCCATTCGGATAATGCTTGCTAACGCTGCATGTTTCATTTATGAAATATGATAGATGAACGTCAAAACTGTTTTCCTTAAAGGAAACCTTTTGGAGGATGTTTACAACATCCTGACGGTTTTGTCATACCAAAACATGCAAACAAGGTTTTCAAGTTAAATCGATCCATTTATGGATTGAAGCAAGCATTGCGCTCTTGGAACTATCGTTTTGATGTAATCATAATGGTATATGATTTAATTCAAAACGAAAATGATTCTTGTGTATATAAGAAGGTTAGTGGGAGCACACTGATAATGATTGTCATATATAATGATGACATATCATTTCTTGGAAATGACATTCCCATAATACAATCGGTGAAAGCTTGGCTTTCAAAAGAATTCTCCATAGAATACTTGGGAGATACAACCTTTATTCTAGGAATAAGGATCTACTGGGATAGATCTAAAATTTGTTGGCACTCTCCGAGAACTCGTACTTTGAAAGATATGTACACGACCTGGTGTCTCATATGCTTTGAGCATATGGAGTCACAATCAGGCCAATCCGAGTGATAGTCACTAGATTGATGTTAAGAACATCCTTAAGTATCTTAGAGGAACTAATGATGCTTTCTTAAGCTATGGAGGAGGAGAACTTGAAGTGGCTGGGTTCACCGTTGCAAGTTTCCAAACCAGAAAAAATGACTATAAGTCGTAATAAGGGTACTATATAGTTTGAATAACGGAACAGTGAGTTGGAAATCTTCCAAGCAATATACTATTACCGAATAAACAGCAAAAGCGGAATATTGCTGCAGCTGAGGCAGCAAAAGAAGCAATTTTGGATCTATAATAATCCTAATTGGATTAAGAGTAGTTCTGTTAGCAACAGAGCTAGGCTACAACACAGGCTAAAGAATTAATGGTCTCATCAACGATCCAAGTATGTACTTCAAATGGTTTCAACTGATT
>SKCR01035919.1:0-32444 GCA_019454045.1 Zanthoxylum bungeanum
GAAGCTGTTTTGCTTAAGAAGTTTATCACAGAATTGGGAGTTGTCCCAAGTATTGAGAATCTGATTCCACTATACTGTGATAATACTGGTGCCATTGCGCAAGCAAAAGAACCGAGGGCGCATCAGAAGTCGAATCATGTGGAACAAAAGTACCACATTATTCGAGAGATTGTGTCGCGAGGTGACATTGTCGTGTGCAAAGTTCCTAGTGAAGATAATGTAGCAGACCCGCTCACCAAGGCCATACCTCCGAAGTTATTCGATAAGCATGTGGAGTCGATGGGTATTAGATACAATCGATATTAGCACTAGAGCAAGTGAGAGATTTTGTTAGGGTTGGTGCTCTGAGCGCCAATTTCCTATGTATTTCCTTGTAAATACTTTTGTATATATTTTATTAATGAATAAAATAAACAATTTCTGTAATATAAATTCTTTTGTTATATGGTAAAGACGTAAATGACCATAGAATGATTGGTTATGATACAGTTGCAAAAGCGTCGCAACTGACATTGAGAAGTATCATAACAGTGTCATTCTTTAACTGTTCCTGGTCAAGGTTACAATTACTTGGTCAGTAAGTAAACCTGTTGAGACTGGTACGTGTCGTATATTGGAATGTTGGATTCTAATGGTTCCTCAATGAACCATGAGTCTTGGGAGACTCGTATAGACACGTAGGTGTTTATATCGGATAAACACTGAACGACTCACCGAAGATTCTTGATAGATGGTACACCAGCGTCAACAAGAATCTTCACGGGTTGAGTGAGCATAGTGATCCTCCGACTTGAGATACCACTGTGGATATATGAGGTATCCTCCACACTTTGATGACAGTCACGTCACCGATCTATTTAGATCAGACCTCCGCCTGTTCGTTGGGTGTGGACTAATCCTCATGATATCCTGTGCGTATCAAGAAAGGATTCGTCAATTCTGTGTACAGAGCATATGTATCTAAATTAGCAATCTGTTAAAATCCATGGGCCCGTGGTACACTGTAGAAATCAGTTCTAAGTGTTATTTAATAAATTGCTGAAGGGGTTTTATAGGGGGCGGAATCCGGTAACGCAGCGGAAGCGGGAAAATCAAAATTTTCAGATTTCAAAATTTTTTCTTGGATTAATTAAACAAACACATTTATTTAATTACCCAATAATCAAATTATGAAAACAAAATTTCAAATGAATCATATTCAAGTGAAATTACCAAATTACCCTTACATGGTATTTTGTCCATTTTAGTCCGAAATTGATCCAATCAATTTTGAATGATTCTAAATCATTTCTAAGATGAACTTAGCATGTTCAAAACATCAAAACACCAAAAGCAACAAAAAACCCAAAAAATTATTCTTGGCCGAATGCACTCCTTAGGGAGCATTTGGTGCCATTTGTCATTTCATGCTTCAAAACACATCCAAATGTAATCCAATCAACATGAAACTTTATGTGCATCATATACACACCCAAATGCACAACATAAATGAAAATCCCCAAATTTGGAATAGGTTATGAACCCTAATTTTTTAATTTCCACAAATTGGACAAATTAGGCCATATACATTAAATCAATTGTTTCAATCATCAATCTATCATCCAATCCAAGTCTCAACACAATGAAACAACTCAAGATCATATCTAGGTCATTTAAGAGTGGGTCAACAACTCTATATTAGCAACATGGTTTCAAAAACCTTAAAAGAAAGTCTACAACTACAATAGTCACAAGCTTTCTTCATTACACATGCTTCACACTTCACCAAAACTTCCATCAACAAAAACCACAAGGAACAAAGAAAGAAACATCCTAAGAATATCATATATTAAAGCCTAGAACCTAAGGAACAAATTCCTTACTAATAGCAAGTTTGAAAAACTTACTAAATTTCCAAGCTTTTGAACTTTTCTTTCTTTTTCTCAAAGGTTCCTTTTTGCTTCTTCAATGGAGATTTATGTTTTGTGAAATGTATTAGGTTAACCAAATGAAAAGCAAATGAAAACAATATATACTTGTGAAAAATAAGCCTTGGCCGAATTCAATAACAAGCATATACACCAAATTTTCATTTCAATTTCATTTCATAACAATTTAATCAACTTGATAAATATCTAAAACACTTTATGGATATTTATTTAAGTCAACAATTGCAACTAACATCATTTACTTAATATATCCTAATGTAAGATATTTATATTTTAATTAATTTAATCATTTAACAATTAAATAATTAATTAATTAATCAAATACAAATATATTAAATATATGTATAATATTTACATTAAATATTAAAAACATATATTCATTTAGGATAAAAGTCAAATAACTCATTTTGACTATTAATTAATGTGTATTTAATTTAAATACACAATAATTAGGCAAATAACTATCTAGTCTCTTTAGCACGTATCTTGCGTTTAACCTTTAAACGACTTTATAAATAATCAATATTATTTATTAATGTTGCTCTAGTGCTCTACGAGTATGTTTCATTATTGAGACTCTCTAGGTTCAGGTATATCCGTCAGGAAATCAAATTTCGTGTCCATAATCTATCCACCCGTAGATTATGACGATCACGGATAATCTCGCTGAACCATACAGGTCGAGGTCATGGCAGATGTATAATCCCTCCGTCACAGGTATCCGGATAAATCCCAGAGATACAGATATAAACGTCAAATCTCTATCGGGATTATCCAGTCGACTTTTCCATTAGCAATCTCTATCAGAATGTTTAGAACTAACTTCTAAACTTTACCACGGGCCCATGGTTTTATCTGATTGCTAATCATATAGACTACCTATGCTCTGGTACACAGAACTGACGGATCCTATCTTGATACACATAGGACACTCTGAGGATCTATCTACACCCAACGAACAGGCGGAGGTCTGATCTAAATAGATCGGTGACATGACTGCCATCTAAGTGTAGAAGATGTCTCATGTGCCCACAATGGCATCTCAAGTCTAAGAATCACAAGTGCTACTCAACCCGAGAAGATTCTTATTGACGCTGGTGTACCATCCATTAAGAATCTTCGGTGAGTCGTTCAGTGTTTATCCGCTATAAACACCTACACGTCTATACTAGTCTCCAAGACTTATGGTTCATTGAGAAACCATTGGAATCATATATTACAGTATACGACATGTACCGGTCTCAACGGGTTTACTATACTGACCAAGTAGTGTAAACATTGACCAGGAATATTCTGAGAATGACAACGTCATGATACTACTCAATGTCCGTTGCGACGCTTTTGCAACTGTACCATTGTAGGCACTGCATTTTTACACATAAGTCCCTATGATGAGTCTCATTTTGGAGACACTACCTTTTAAGTCACGGAGGTCACGGAAAACAGACATCGGAAGGGGAATTCAGAATAAACAAGGTTCACTGTTTTCGTTGGTGCTGCATTCGTGTGTTCGTTCGAACGTCAAACAGATTGCGGGCGTTCGTGCTGCGTTCGAGTAAGCTTTCGAACGGTGTTGGTAATTCTGGTTTTACTGCTAGCCTCACATTAAGCCCAATTCGCCCAAACCTTGGCCCACACGCCCAAGCCCACTTAAAACACATATTTAACACATGGTGAAATCAAAACAAATATAAAAATCACATACCAAATTAAATAAAATACTTACACAAATTAAAGAAATTGCATGCCTAATTAAAATCAATCAACAAACTAAATGTCTAATCCAAGCCAATCAAATATTCAACATGCCTAATCCAAGCCAATCAAATATTCAACATGCCTAATCCAAGCCAATCAAATCTCTTGCTTTCCTTGTCCAACACCAAATCATATCCCTTTTTAAATTCACAAATCCATTTCCTTGTCAAGCCTAACCCTTTGCCTATAAAAAGAACCCTTCACCAACCTTCTCAAGGCTAGCTAGCTCATTCACACAAAAAAGCCTCCTCTCTCCACTCTCTCTAGAGTTCACGCCCATTACAGAAAAAAGAAGAAAAGAATCTCCAACCCTTTTCCCCTAGCTCACATACAAAACACAAACAACACACAAAACAAACCTTCCCTCACCAACTTAACAAGAACAACACACAGCAGCCCCTAACCCCTGAAATCAGTCCCAAACAGCAGCCCTAAACACATACCAAAACAGTCCCCTAAATTACCAAAAACAGTAACCAGAACATCCCAAAAACAGTAACTAAAACACAGCAGCAAAACAGTAGCGACGGCAGAGAATCGGAGTCAAAAGCAGCAGCAAAAGACGGAGAAAGACGACTCAAAACAGTGAGACAACGAACGAGAACAGTGAACCAGTGAACCGGAAGAGTTGCGGAGCATCCACCCTTCCGACGATCGTGTACCGTACATCCGAGAGGTGATTTAAAAGGTTAGACCTGAGGGCACTTTTTCATTAGTTTATATCCGTTTCTTTTATTATTGAATTTTATTTGCATGAGAGTCGTTTATGGATGCATGTTGTGGCTTGAATGAAATGGAAGAGTGTCGTCTCTTGTGGTATATAGGATGGAAACCCAGACGTAAATTCCGTAGCCGAATCCGAATGGACGGTAGTGCGATCTGTACTTGGGATACAACTCCACGTACCACTTGAGTAAACGGCACCTTCTCTTGTTTTGTGTTGCTTTTATTTATTTATTTTTCGTCACTTAAATTCTGCATGTTGCTTATTTATGCATGGTTCAATCGAGCGCATGAGCTTAGTAAGTGGAATGAAAGATCCCCTATGGGGAGGGGTTAAAGCCCTTTACTACGACGCTTTGCCGCGCCGGTTGATGTGTGTTCGGTTGGATGCGAGACACGTTCAATCGGGCATACTTAGTTTGATATGATTGTCTTTATATTTGTATGCATGATGTGATGTGATGCGCATGGGCTTAGTATATTGGTCAAAAGGTTCTCTCTTTGAGAGATCAAGAGCCCCAAAAGGCCACCTTTACGGCAGTACTTCGCCGCGCCCCTTTATTTTGTTGTTTATGTATTGCGTCCCATTTCATGCATCAGGTCTGTTCCCGTTCGAACGCGTTTACGAACGCAACTCGAACGCACATGCATTTTTGCCTTATCATGCATCAGGTCTCATTTCCGTTCGAACGCGTTCACGAACGCCATACGAACGTGAGCATTCTGTCTCATTTTCGTTCGAACGCATTATCAAACGCCATACGAACGCGAGCATTCTGTTTCATTTCCGTTCGAACGCGTTATCAAACGCCACACGAACGCGAACCTTCTGTTTACCGTTCGAACGCATCTACGAACGCTGCACGAACGCACACGGAAAACAGATCCTCTTGCATCACATTATGACATGTCCATCTTAGCATATGGTTACCCATTTGTACGCTATGCATTTATATTACCTCTCTAGTTGTCTGTGCCTACAATGTTGTTTATCGTCATTTTGATTTCCTTTACATTACATGCAAATGTTACCATGACTGTTTGTGTTTATATTTACATGAATGATTGAATTCTTATGACGTTATGTGCTTGTTATTGCAAAGGCCTACTTTTGAGCATGTGAATTTGGCAATAAGATTTGGTTTCATGTATGTTAGATGTAAACCATACTTTTAAGCATGTGAATCTAGGATTGTGTTGCACTTGGAAATATATGTCATAGGCTTGGTTGGATTATTGCATAAATCTTTACATTACAAGTGACATAAGTAAGGGACCATTCTGAACGCAATGGTTTGAGGTCTTCCCTTGCGAGGGGTGAGTGTGGCCTTAAATCTTTGTCCCGGTTCACACCGGGTGGCGACTCCATGTTATTTCATACTTCCCAATTAGGCCGCGAGCCTAGAAACGACGTCGCCCAGGTTCTGTTGTCTACAGTCTGGCGACTCCACTGGGGATAGAGAATCGGCCCCGAAATAATGCCTTGTAATGTATAGATTTATGCTTTAATTAACCGTGTCTACAAATGTGTGAAATGAGGGTTGTGATTAAAGGCATCTTGAGGCTAGGTAATGGTTTGGTGTCTTCCTTCACTCACTACCTTTCTAGAAGGAAAAGCTGTGAAGGCACCTAAATAGCCATCTACTCGTAGCCTATTGTGATGGACTAATTTGGAGGACTCGTTGTTTATTCCTGACACCAAGCGATAAGAGCCTAAGAGGCTTGGGTATTTAAGTGAGCCTCGCTCCACCTTCTCTATGGGGAATCTACAACGGGAAATCCATTTGACAGTCTGTCACACACCATAGCTCATTGGCACGTACCTTAGTGTATAAAAAAGTATGTGCTCACTTGGTTGCTCGAACCCTTGATTGGGGAGACCTAGTTGTGGGTCATCCTTCGCCGATGAGAGCCTTTGTCCATACTCCCACGAACCCATGCGTAGACCGGGTTGTATAGCCTATAACAAATATTTCCTTGTGCTTTAGGACCATTATCATTTGGATGAATTGGACTCTTTGTCAAAAATGCAAACTTGTTGGGCCATTTAAACTGGGACAAGAACATATCTTATGACGATTGGGCCAAAAGGCTTTTAATAACAATGGGCCTTTTTATGATTGTGTTCGGAATATTATCATTTGGATTTAGTTGGGCTCTTTGCCATAAGACATGAACTCGTTGGGCCATTTAAACTGGGACGGGTTCAATCCTATGACAGTTAGCCCAAAAAAACTTCTAAAATGATGATGAGCCGATTTGTGTGAAAATTTTAATAAGTTGATATATTTCTTGTACCGTATGCATATAATGCATCCCATGCACCCCACGCATACATATATCATGTTAACCCTTGTGTTCTGAAAGCCATCATAGATTCCCGTTGGGTTAGGGAAAAAGGGAGACTCATCAAAATACTGGGAACAGACATGAGTGAATCCGATAATGAGGTGTCCCGCATGGATCAGTTAGAAAACGGTCTCGCCAAGATCACTGAACTGTTGCAGGCTTTGACTACTGCTATGGCTGGTATAGCTGGGTCTCGTGCCGGGGTTAATTCTGGGGATGTGAGGCAAGAGGAATCTCCGAACAGATTGGGGGATGATACCCCCGCTTTTGATGATGATATGGCAGAGTATGCAATAGACAGAGTGATTGGGTCTCAGGCCGATATACAGAAACTCAGGGATCAGGTTGAATCTGTTACCCGCAAGATGAGGGGTAAGAATGAAGATTTGCTAGATTATGAGACAATGACGTTTGAGGAGCAGTTGCCGGCGCAGTTTAAGATGTCGGATTTGGCTAAGTTCAATGGGAACGGAGATCCAAGGGTGCATCTCCGTCAGTATATGTCTGTTATGAGTTTAGTTGGCATGTCTCAGCGCCAAGTACAAAAGATGTTCGGGATGTCACTCGAGGGGGCACCCGTAGTATGGTACCATAACCTGGACAAGCAGGTTAAGGAAGATTGGAGGGAGCTAGCTAATGCTTTCTTAAAGCAATATGTCACGGACCTGGAGATTGACTTGTCACTCCGTGACTTAGAAAATGTCAAGCAGAAGCCGGAGGAAAATTTCAAGGAATATGTGGACCGCTGGAGGAGCCAGCTTCTGAAGATGCAGACCCGGCCCTCGGAAAAGGACCAGATCAAAATGATCATCAAGGGTACCAAGCCCTCTATTTTTGGCAAACTGAGGAGAATGACTTCGATGATTACTGATTTTCGACAGCTGAGGGAGACAGTTATGGATATTGAGGAGGAGGAAGCCGAGAACAGAAAGTTTTATGGCCAGAACAGAAGGAATATTGGGGGACATTCAGGGACTATGCCTGCTACTGCTGAGGTCACTGCCATTAAGAACCGACGATTTTCTAACCTTGGTAAGCCTCTTTCAAAGGTATTCGAAAAGCTGAAGGCGCAAGGACTCTTAAAACCTTTGGAACCTAGGCCCATTCCAAATCATGTGCCACCTCACATGAACTTAAACCTATACTGTCACTTCCACCAAGAAAAAGGCCATGACACCGACAACTGCGCCCGCCTCAGACATGAAATCCAAAACCTCATCGATGCCCATACAATACCCGACCCAGAGAAAGAACAACCCAACGCACACAGAAATCCCCTACCCAACTACATGATCAACTCTGGCCTACCCGAAACCCTTGTCCTCCAAACTCTCAACCACTCAGCTTCATAGGAATAAAAGATAACAATGGTGAAGAACCATGGGCTGAAGAAGAAGGCACTGTTGTTTCTCCTAGTTTATCTTGCACTTTTAATAAAGACATTGATTTTGTTTACCTGTTCGAACGTTTCCTCAACAATAATAAAGGCGATCATTTCATTTATCTGCCTAAGACTATTACTTTCAAACTTGCAACATGAGTGTATTCAATCTTGGTAATGTGATGCTCAGAACATAGAGAATCCTCAAAAGAAGCAAGCAGAAAAGATAAGTTAGCCATTCAGGAATTGGGAAATGGAGACAGTGGGACTGTTAGACTTGGAAAGAAACGGGTTCCTGGAACAAATCAGTGTAGACATGTGGAAATGGTACTTTCCCTAAGAGAAGAATGGTCATCAATGGAATTGACGGAAGACCTAACCCAACGGGATAGGAAACTCATTCACGCATGCATGCATACACGTAACATATTTTGCATTCCTTTTTTTGTTTTGTGTTTGTTTTGTGTTCACAGGTTTTGAAGAAGAAAGAGAGAAAGGGCAAATGAAAGCCAGTCAGAAGCATCAATATTAGCATCAGTATCAGCATGGGGGGCGAGGCCCATATCAATATCAACATAGGGGCGAGGCCCATATCAATATCAGTTTGAGGGCGAGGCCCACATCAGTATCAGTTCAGGGCCGAGGCCCACATCTGCATCAGTTTGGGGGCGAGGCCCATATCAAACAGATCGAGGGCGAGGCCTATATCAGTTCAGGAAGAAAGCCTATATTTAGTTCAGCTCAGGAATAAAGCCTACATTCGGTACAATCCAGGAACAAAGCCTCATGTCAGTATAGTTCGGGAATAAAGCTCGGGAGGAATAAAGCCTCATGCCAATATAGCTTGAGAACAAAGCTCAAGGGGAGGAAGAAAGCCTCATGTCAGTATAGTTTGAGAACAAAGCTCAAGGGGAAGAAGGCCTCATGTCAGTATGGTTTGAGAACAAAGCTCAAGGGGAAGAAAGCCTTATCTCAAAAGTTCGGGAATAAAGCTCGGGAGGAAAAAAGCCTCATCTCAACAGTCCGGGAATAAAGCTCAGGAGGAATAAAGCCTCATCTCAACACAGTTCGGGAACAAAGCTCGGAGGAATAAAGCCTCATCTCAACAGTTCGGGAATAAAGCTCGGGAGGAATAAAGCCTCATCTCAACACAGTTCGGGAACAAAGCTTGGAGGAATAAAGCCTCATCTCAACACAGTTCGAGAATGAACAAGTCGGGAACGGCAATCCAAGAATAGATCAGAGTTCAAGAATGAACAAGCCGGGAATGGCACTCCAGGAATGGAAATACAGTTCAGGAACGAACAGGCCGAGAATGGCACTCCAAGAATGGAAGCACGGTTCGGGAATGAACCAGGGGTCGCAGCACCTCACCATCCAAATCAACTCAACTCAACACATGGTAATTCAAGTGGCAGCTGGCGAGCCAGGTAAGTGAAAATGCATTGCATAATTTTGATAGGATTGTCACTGTTGCACATTACACAAGTCCCATCAAAGTGGGGGCGACTGTAGGCACTGCATTTTTACACATAAGTCCCTATGATGAGTCTCATTTTGGAGACACTACCTTTTAAGTCACGGAGGTCATGGAAAACGGACATCGGAAGGGGAATTCAGAATAAACAAGGTTCACTGTTTTCGTTGGTGCTGCGTTCGTGTGTTCGTTCGAACGTCAAACAGATTGCGGGCGTTCGTGCTGCGTTCGAGTAAGCGTTCGAACGGTGTCGGTAATTCTGGTTTTGCTGCTAGCCTCACATTAAGCCCAATTCGCCCAAACCTTGGCCCACACGCCCAAGCCCACTTAAAACACATATTTAACACATGGTGAAATCAAAACAAATCTAAAAATCACATACCAAATTAAATAAAATACTTACACAAATTAAAGAAATTGCATGCCTAATTAAAATCAATCAACAAACTAAATTCATAATCCAAGCCAATTGTGGACAACAGAACCTGGGCGATGCTGTTCTGTCCTAGGCTCGCGGCCTAGGTGGGAGTACGGAGTAGCCACGGGGGACTAAATCGGAGAGTAATGGAGTCGCCACCCGGTGTGAACCGGGAAAATGAGATTTAAGGCCGCACTCACCCCTCGCAAGGGAAGACCTCAAACCGTTGGGTTCGGAATGGTCCCTTACTTATGTCACTTGTAATGAAAGGATTTATGTAATAATTTAACCAGGCTTAAATGACATTTATTTCCAAAAATATCATGCTTCTAGATTCATATGCATACATCAACAAGTTCATCACAACATGCAATATCACATGGCAATCTCATGAACATATTTCAATCCTATGGTATGGAAAACTAAGAACAACCTAATCATGCTTGAGCACTATCTCATGAACCTATTAACCAAATAATATGCTAACAGCCTAATCATGCTTGAATACAATCCCAAGAACACATAGAATGGATAAATACAGGGATACAAATAATATGGTCGGCTATGTAACACAAAAAAAGATCAACCAAGAGGCAATTATGCATGAATATGATAAGACAGACTCAGTTCAGTGTGCGCGTTCGTGCAGCGTTCGTAAACGCGTTCGAACGGTAAACAGAAGGTTCGCGTTCGTGTGGCGTTTGATAACGCGTTCGAACGGAAATGAAATAGAATGCTCGTGTTCGTATGGCGTTTGATAACGCGTTCGAACGGAAATGAGATAGAATTCTCACGTTCATATGGCGTTCGTGAACGCGTTCGAACGGAAATGAGACCTGATGCATGATAAGGCAAAAATACATGTGCGTTCGAGTTGCGTTCGTAAACGCGTTCGAACGGAAATGAGACCTGATGCATGATAAGGCAAAAATACATGTGCGTTCGAGTTGCGTTCGTAAACGCGTTCGAACGGGAACAGACCTGATGCATGAAATGGGACGCAATACATAATCAACAAAATAAAGGGGCGCGGCGAAGCACTGCCGTAAAGGTGGCCTTTTGGGGCTCTTGATCTCTCAAAGAGAGGACCTTTAGACCAACATACTAAGCCCATGCGCGTCACATCACATCATGCATACAAATATAAAGACAATCATATCAAACTAAGTATGCTCGATTGAACGTATCTCGCATCCAACCGAACACACATCAATCGGTGCGGCAGAGCATCGTGGTGAAGGATTTTAACCCCTCCAATTAGGAGACCTTTCATCGCACTTACTAAGCCCATGCACTCGATCACATCCTATGGGAATAAGCAACATACAGAATTTAAATGACGAGAAATAACTAAACCAAAGTAACACAAAACAAGAGAAGGTGCCGTTTACTCAAGTGGTACATGGAGTTGTATCCCAAGTACAGACCGCACTACCGTCCATTCGGATTCGGCTACGGAATTTACGTCTGGGTTTCCATCCTATATACCACAAGAGACGACACTCTTCCATTTCATTCAAGCCACAACATGCATCCATAAACACTCTCATGCAAATTAAATTCAATAATAAAAGAAACAGATATAAACTAATGAAAAAGTGCCCTCAGGTCTAACCTTTTAAATCACCTCTCGGATGTACGGTACACGATCGTCGGAATGGTGGATGCTCCGCAACTCTTCTGGTTCACTGGTTCACTGTTCTCGTTCGTTGTCTTACTGTTTTGGGTCGTCGTCTTCCATCTTTTGCTACTGTTTTGACTCCGATTCGCTGCCGCTGCTACTGTTTTGCTGCTGTATTTTAGTTACTATTTTTGGGATGTTTTGGCTACTGTTTTGGGTGTGATTTTCGGTGATGTTATGGAGTGGTTCGGGGGCTGTTTTATGTTTGTGTTTAGGGCTGCTGTATGGGCTATTTTAGGAGGTGTAGGGGCTGCTGTTTTCGGTTGTGGAGTAGGGGAGATGAAGGGGATTATTTCTGTTTTTGTTCTTGTTATTGCCGTGAGTTGTGTGTATCTTCTCTGTATGAGCTAGCTAGGGTTGAGAAGGTTGGTGAATGGTTCTTTTTATAGGCAAAGGGTTAGGCTTGACAAGGAAAGGGATTTGATTTGGTGTTGGACAAGGGAAGTCAAAGATTGAGGGGGGACAAATCTTGGCTAGATAGGGAAGGTTGAATATTTAGTTTATGTTGATTAGGCATACAATATTTTAAGTTTGGGAATAATATATTGGTTGATTGATTTTAACTTGGTATGATTATATTTGATTAGGTTAGATTGGGTATGATATCTTTTTAATTTGGTATGTGATTTTTAGATTTGTTTTGATTTCACCATGTGTTAAATATGTGTTTTAAGTGGGCTTGGGCGTGTGGGCCAAGGCTTGGGCGAATTGGGCTTGATGTGAGGCTAGCAGCAAAACCAGAATTACCGACACCGTTCGAACGCCTCCTCGAACATGGCACGAACGTCCGCAATCTGCCTGACGTTCGAACGAAGTAACGAACGCAGCACCAACGAAGACAGTGAACTTGTTTATTCTGAATTACCCCTTCCGATGTCCGTTTTCCGTGACCTCCGTGACTTAAAAGGTAGTGTCTCCAAAATGAGACTCATCACAGGTACTTATGTGTAAAAATGCAGTGCCTACACCAATCAAATATTCAACATGCCTAATCCAAGCCAATCAAATATTCAACATGCCTAATCCAAGCCAATCAAATCCCTTGCTTTCCTTGTCCAACACCAAATCATATCCCTTTTTAAATACACAAATCCCTTTCCTTGTCAAGCCTAACCCTTTGCCTATAAAAATAACCCTTCACCAACCTTCTCAAGGCTAGCTAGCTCATTCACACAAAAAAGCCTCCTCTCTCCACTCTCTCTAGAGTTCACGCCCATTACAGAAAAAAGAAGAAAAGAATCTCCAACCCTTTTCCCCTAGCTCACATACAAAACACAAACAACACACACAACAACCCTTCCCTCACCAACTTAACAAGAACAACACACAGCAGCCCCTAACCCCTGAAATCAGTCCCAAACAGCAGCCCTAAACACACACCAAAACAGTCCCCTAAATTACCAAAAATAGTAACCAGAACATCCCAAAAACAGTAACTAAAACACAACAGCAAAACAGTAGCGATGGCAGAGAATCGGAGTCAAAAGCAGCAGCAAAAGACGGAGAAAGACGACTCAAAACAGTGAGACAACGAACGAGAACAGTGAACCGGAAGAGTTGCGGAGCATCCACCCTTCTGACGATCGTGTACCGTACATCCGAGAGTTGATTTAAAAGGATAGACCTGAGGGCACTTTTTCATTAGTTTATATCTGTTTCTTTTATTATTGAATTTTATTTGCATGAGAGTCGTTTATGGATGCATGTTGTGGCTTGAATGAAATGGAAGAGTGTCGTCTCTTGTGGTATATAGGATGGAAACCCAGACGTAAATTCTGTAGCCGAATCCGAATGGACGGTAGTGCGGTCTGTACTTGGGATACAACTCCACGTACCACTTGAGTAAACGGCACATTCTCTTGTTTTGTGTTGCTTTTATTTATTTATTTTTCGTCACTTAAATTCTGCATGTTGCTTATTTATGCAAGGTTCAATCGAGCGCATGAGCTTAGTAAGTGGAATGAAAGATCCCATATGGGGAGGGGTTAAAGCCCTTTACCACGACGCTTTACCGCGCCGGTTGATGTGTGTTCGGTTGGATGCGAGACACGTTCAATCGGGCATACTTAGTTTGATATGATTGTCTTTATATTTGTATGCATGATGTGATGTGATGCGCATGGGCTTAGTATGTTGGTCTAAAGGTCCTCTCTTTGAGAGATCAAGAGCCCCAAAAGGCCACATTTACGGCAGTACTTCGCCGCGCCCCTTTATTTTATTGTTTATGTATTGCGTCCCATTTCATGCATCAGGTCTGTTCCCGTTCGAACGCGTTTACGAACGCAACTCGAACGCACATGCATTTTTGCCTTATCATGCATCAGGTCTCATTTCCGTTCGAACGCGTTCACGAACGCCATACGAACGTGAGCATTCTGTCTCATTTCCGTTCGAACGCGTTATCAAACGCCATACGAACGCGAGCATTCTGTTTCATTTCCGTTCGAACGCGTTATCAAACGCCACACGAACGCGAACCTTCTGTTTACCGTTCGAACGTATCTACGAACGCTGCACGAACGCACACGGTAAATAGATCCTCTTGCATCATATTATGACATGTCCATCTTACCATATGGTTACCCCTTTGTACGCTATGCATTTGTATTACCTCTCTAGTTGTCTGTGCCTACAATGTTGTTTATCGTCATTTTGATTTCCTTTACATTACATGAAAATGTTACCATGACTGTTTGTGTTTATATTTACATGAATGATTGAATTCTTATGACGTTATGTGCTTGTTATTGCAAAGGCCTACTTTTGAGCATGTGAATTTGGCAATAAGATTTGGTTTCATGTATGTTAGATGTAAACCATACTTTTAAGCATGTGAATCTAGGATTGTGTTGCACTTGGAAATATATGTCATAGGCTTGGTTGGATTATTACATAAATCTTTACATTACAAGTGACATAAGTAAGGGACCATTCCGAACCCAATGGTTTGAGGTATTCCCTTGCGAGGGGTGAGTGCGGCCTTAAATCTTTGTCCCGGTTCACACCGGGTGGCGACTCCATGTTATTTCATACTTCCCAACTAGGCCGCGAGCCTAGAAACGGCGTCGCCCAGGTTCTATTGTCTACAACCATGACTAATCATTCTAAGGTCATTATATCTTTACCATATAAAAGATTAGATTATATTAAAGAAACTGCATATATTATTACTGATATTAACGTTTTACAGAAGTATTTAACAAAAATACAACCGGGAATTGGCGCTCTGAGCACCAACCCCTACAAAATCTCCCACTTGCTCTAGTGCCAATATCGATTGTATCTAATACCCATCGACTCCACGTGTTTATCAAATAACTTCGGAGGTATGGCCTTCGTCAGCGGGTTTGCTACGTTATCTTCACTCGGTACCTTGCACACGACATTGTCCCCTCGCGACACAATCTCTCGAATGATGTGGTACTTGCGTTCCACATGTTTTGACTTCTGATGCGCCCTCGGTTCCTTTGCTTGCGCAATGGCTCCAGTATTATCACAGTATAACGGAATCGTATTCTCGATACTTGGGACAACTCCCAATTCTGTGATAAAGTTCTTTATCCACACAGCCTCTTTTACGGCTTCAGAAGCTGCAATATATTCCGCCTCAGTGGTGGAATCAGCTGTAGATCCTTGTTTGGAACTCTTCCAACATACTGCACCTCCGTTAAGGGTAAAGACAAATCCAGATGTAGACTTTCTATCATCGGGATCCGATTGAAAATCGGAGTCTGTATACCCGTTAACCTGCAGTTCGTTTCCTCCATAAATTATCAACTTATCCTTAGTACCTTTAAGATATTTTAGGATATGTTTAATGGCCATCCAATGGTCATTACCTGAATTGGACTGATATCGACTAGTTACGCTAACAGCGAAACTGACATCAGGCCTCGTACACAACATGGCATACATTATGCTACCCAAACACGAAGCATAAGGTTGGTTAGACATTCTAACCTTCTTATCTTCTGTTTGTGGACACATCTTCTTAGAAAGATGAATCCCATGTCTGAACGGTATGTTTGCTGTCTTACAGTTACCAAAACTGTACCGTTCCAAGATCTTATATATGTACGTTGATTGGGACAACCCAATCATCCTCCTTTGTTTATCTCGATAGAGTTTTATCCCTAAAACATAGGAAGCTTCTCCCAGGTCCTTCATGGAGAAATTCTTACAGAGATACGCTTTGACACTTTGCAACATACCTAAATCATTCCCAATGATTAGGATGTCATCAACATATAGGACTAAAAATATGACCATGCTCCCACTGGCCTTCTGATACACACAGGATTCTTCCGAATTCTTGAGAAAACCAGACGATCTGATAATCTCGTCAAATCGAAGATTCCAACTTCGTGAAGCTTGTTTAAGTCCATAAATGGACTTCTTAAGCTTACATACCATGCCCGAGTTTTCGCTGGATGAAAAACCTTCCGGCTGTTCCATATAGATTTCTTTATCAAGAAATCCATTTAGAAAAGCCGTTTTGACATCCATTTGCCAAATCTCGTAATCCTGATACGCAGCTATAGAAAGCAAAATCCGAATAGACTTAAGCATGGCAACTGGTGAAAAAGTTTCATCGTAGTCGACGCCAGGTCGCTGCGTGTAACCTTTTGCTACCAGCCGGGCCTTGTAAGTTTCAACCTTACCATCAGGCCATCGCTTCCTCTTGTAAACCCATTTACAATCGATAGGAACAATTCCTTCGGGAAGCGGAACCAAGTCCCAAACTTGATTCTCATGCATTGAGTCCATTTCGGATTTCATGGCACTTTGCCATTTCACGGAGTCGATGTCCAACATCAATTCTCTATAGGTGAAAGGATCAGTCTCTTCAACTAAGAGAACATCCAGACTCTTTTCTTGTATCAAATACAAGCGTTCAGGAGGTCTAGATACCCTTTGCGACCTACGGAGTGTGTGTGTTGAAGGTCCTTCATCTTTTGAACTTCAGGTTCCTCTGTTGGTTCGTTGTTTTCAGGTTGGACTTCATCAAGCTCAACATGTCTATGATCACCACCTTCTGACAAAAATTCTACTTCTAGAAATTTTGCGAAGCGAGCTACGAACACATTTTGATGCTCGGTATCATAGAACAGATATCCCCTCGTGTTCGAGGGATATCCAACAAACCTAAACTTTTGCCCTCGAGGCGAAAGTTTACTTTGCTGAGTCACCCTGACATATGCAGGACAACCCCAAACCTTAATATAATTAAGATTCGGTCTCCTACCGAACCATATCTCATACGGTGTCGTAGGAACAGCCTTTGAAGGAATCTTGTTCAAAAGATGTGCGGCTGTTAAGAGACAGTAGCCCCATAAGTAATAGGGCAAATCTGTGAAACTCAACATCGATCGGACCATATCCAATAAAGTCTGATTCCTCCTCTCAGATACTCCATTGTGCTGTGGCGTACCTGGAGGAGTATATTGAGCGAGAATCCCATTCTCCTTCATATAATCCATGAACTCACCACTCATATATTCACTGCCTCGATCTGATCGAAGGCATTTAATATATTTACCAGTCTGTTTTTCTACTTCATTTCGGAACTCTTTGAACTTTTCAAAGGTTTCCGATTTATGTCGCATCAAATAGACATAATCGTACCGTGACAGATCATCGGTAAAGGTAACGAAGTATGAATAACCACTATGAGCAGTTTGACTTAGTGGACCACATACATCAGAATGTACGAGTTCCAGTAAGTTAATGGCACGGTGTCCAACACCAGAAAATGAGGCCTTGATCATTTTACCCTGAATGCAGGATTCACAAGTTGGATAGGATTCAATGGTAAGATCTGGTATCAAACCATTTCTAACCAACTGGGTAAGGCGTTTAACGCCTATGTGACCAAGTCTCATATGCCAAAGTTTAGTATTATTAATTACAGGTAATCTACGTTTATTAACTCCGGTATTTAATATATCTTTTGAAGTTTGCAATGTATAATGACCATGCTGATTTGGACAACAAAGGATCTGAATATTATTACTATCATAAAAATACAAAGAACTATTCTTAATATTCATACAAAAGCCTTCTGTATCCAATACAAAAAGTGATATAATATTAGCTACACATCCAGGTACAAAATGGCATTCATTTAACAAAAGTGTCTCATTCGGCAATGAGATCTCGCATACTCCCACTGCAACCGCATCCAAAGAGTCTCCACTCCCGAATCGCAACTGCATCTCCCCTGGCTTCAGCCTCCTACTTTCCTTCAGCACCTGCAACGAATTGCAAATGTGAATGGGACAAGAAGAATCTAAAATCCAGCTGAATGTAACGGCTTCACAAGCCAAAGATAAATCAATAACTGGAAAAATAAAAGTACCTGATGTAGATGCTCTGTCTCTCCTCAACTGGGCAATGTAATCTGGACAGTTCCTCTTCCAGTGCCCGACTTTGCCGCAGTGGTGGCATTTGTCTTCAGCAGCCCTTTTGGGCTTAGCTATCTTTGCCTGCTGTTGAGGACCGAAAGCCTTCTTCTTCTTCCCTTTCTTATTCTTTCCCTTGGACAATCCTTGGGAAGAAGCAGAGAGAGAAGTAGATCTAGGTGGGCAAGTCGGTACTCCCTTCTTAAGATCATCTTCTGCCGTGAGCAACATCCTATGTAGCTCTTGGTAGGTGCAGACAGTCCCGTGCATGTTGAAGTACATCACAAACTGGCGGAATGAAGCTGGTAGAGAACCAAAAATGACACTCCTACCAAGAATGTCATTCAAGATGAGATTATGTTGCCTCAATTGATCGATCAAATCGATCATTTGAAGAACATGTGGGCTAACACTTTGCCCCTCATCCAGACGCGCATGGAACAGTTCCATGGCGACTTTGTGAACAATTACTTGTTCTTGGTTCTCAAACGATTGTCTTAACCGCGTCATCATACTATAGGAATCTGAAGTACCATAGTACTGTTGCTTGAGTTTCAGAGAGAGTGAACTAAGGATGTATGATTTAACCCTTAAATCATCATCATTCCAAGCTTCAAAAACTCGGCGTTCCTCCTCCGAAGCATCCTCACCCACTGCAAGGGGCAACAGACCCTCAAGAACATAACCCAGCTTTTCGAAATCGAGGACAATCCTCAAATCCAACTCCCAGTCAGTAAAGTTCTCAGCGCCTTTTAGTTTGTTCGCATCTAACATACGCGCAAACTGATTTGTGGATTGTGCCGCCATCGCAAATCTATCATATAGATCACGAAAAACGGTTAGCAGAAATTAAGCAGTTTCATATAATATCAAAAGCATAAACTAGATCATGGATTTTTAATCTAATATGCCCATCCCACTAAATCATGCAATACTGTAATCCCAAAACAGAATACAAATATTTAATAATTAAATTAAATACTAATAGTGAAAGGTGGATCCCGTGAATATATTTCAGCTCACAGCAGAGGCACGGTCTCGCCTACGTATATTCATCAGGTAGACAACTCATTTGTCAATCACTCAAAAGTGACTCCTAAGTTCCCGGTCCTGGCCGTTTCTCGTTGTCGCTGCGAAGGCAGGCCCACAAGGAGACGTACCAAGGTTAAACTCGTCAATGATAAACTCAAGGTACTTACGTAATCCTGACAGCTAGGGCACGTTCAGAATTCCGCTTTTACTTGAATTTATCTAGTATCTGATATACATCCGGTATAAATAAATCTTTATCGGCTACACCCTCACAGCAGAGGCACGGTCTCGGATGTAGTCACAAAGAGATATTCATAAACCGTATTGACAAGACGGACCATGTAACATGCATCAAATACATAATTACATTAAAACCTTATTATTAGGGATTTTCCGCTAAGTGTCATACACCCTAAATCTAATCAAATTAGATCCTAATAAGCATGCATAAAGTCAAGAATACATGATTAAACATTGATTCAATGAAGGATAATCATTTTAGGTGGCCTAGAATCAGACTCACTCTGATACCATTTTGAAGGGGTTTTATAGGGGGCGGAATCCGGTAACGCAGCGGAAGCGGGAAAATCAAAATTTTCAGATTTCAAAACTTTTTCTTGGATTAATTAAACAAACACATTTATTTAATTACCCAATAATCAAATTATGAAAACAAAATTTCAAATGAATCATATTCAAGTGAAATTACCAAATTACCCTTACATGGTATTTTGTCCATTTTAGTCCGAAATTGATCCAATCAATTTTGAATGATTCTAAATCATTTCTAAGATGAACTTAGCATGTTCAAAACATCAAAACACCAAAAGCAACAAAAAACCCAAAAAATTATTCTTGGCCGAATGCACTCCTTAGGGAGCATTTGGTGCCATTTGTCATTTCATGCTTCAAAACACATCCAAATGTAATCCAATCAACATGAAACTTTATGTGCATCATATACACACCCAAATGCACAACATAAATGAAAATCCCCAAATTTGGAATAGGTTATGAACCCTAATTTTTTAATTTCCACAAATTGGACAAATTAGGCCATATACATTAAATCAATTGTTTCAATCATCAATCTATCATCCAATCCAAGTCTCAACACAATGAAATAACTCAAGATCATATCTAGGTCATTTAAGAGTGGGTCAACAACTCTAGATTAGCAACATGGTTTCAAAAACCTTAAAAGAAAGTCTACAACTACAATAGTCACAAGCTTTCTTCATTACACATGCTTCACACTTCACCAAAACTTCCATCAACAAAAACCACAAGGAACAAAGAAAGAAACATCCTAAGAATATCATATATTAAAGCTTAGAACCTAAGGAACAAATTTCTTACTAATAGCAAGTTTGAAAAACTTACTAAATTTCCAAGCTTTTGAACTTTTCTTTCTTTTTCTCAAAGGTTCCTTTTTGCTTCTTCAATGGAGATTTATGTTTTGTGAAATGTATTAGGTTAACCAAATGAAAAGCAAATGAAAACAATATATACTTGTGAAAAATAAGCCTTGGCCGAATTCAATAACAAGCATATACACCAAATTTTCATTTCAATTTCATTTCATAACAATTTAATCAACTTGATAAATATCTAAGACACTTTATGGATATTTATTTAAGTCAACAATTGCAACTAACATCATTTACTTAATATATCCTAATGTAAGATATTTATATTTTAATTAATTTAATCATTTAACAATTAAATAATTAATTAATTAATCAAATACAAATATATTAAATATATGTATAATATTTACATTAAATATTAAAAACATATATTCATTTAGGATAAAAGTCAAATAACTCATTTTGACTATTAATTAATGTGTATTTAATTTAAATACACAATAATTAGGCAAATGACTATCTAGTCTCTTTAGCACGTATCTTGCGTTTAACCTTTAAACGACTTTATAAATAATCAATATTATTTATTAATGTTGCTCTAGTGCTCTACGAGTATGTTTCATTATTGAGACTCTCTAGGTTCAGGTATATCCGTCAGGAAATCAAATTTCGTGTCCATAATCTATCCACCCGTAGATTATGACGATAAATCGTCCGAGATTTTCGAGGAGATGCCGAGTCAAGGAGTGCCACGTAGTGTTTTCTCGTACACAGCATTGATCAATGCGTATGGGCGGCACGGTCAGTATGAAACTTCTCTTGAATTATTAGATAGAATGAAAAGAGAAAAGATAGCACCAAATATTTTGACTTATAATACTGTGATTAATGCTTGTGTAAGAGGAGGATTAGATTGGGAGGGCTTGTTGGGATTGTTTGCGGAAATGAGACACGAAGGGATACAACCCGATATTGTAACTTATAATACTTTGTTAAGTGCTTGTGGTGGTAGAGGTTTAGGCGATGAGGCGGAGATGGTTTTTAGGACTATGAATGAGGGTGGGGTATTGCCTGATTTGACAACATATAGTTATCTTGTTGAGACATTTGGGCAATTGGGTAAATTAGAAAAGGTGTCGGAGCTTCTTAGGGAGATGGAGTCAGGAGGGAATTTACCGGATATTACTTCGTATAATGTGTTATTGGAGGCACATGCTAAAATGGGGTCGATGAAAGAGGCAATGGATGTGTTTAGGCAGATGCAGGCAGCTGGGTGTGCGGTAAATGCGACGACGTATAGTATTTTGTTGAATCTGTATGGGAGGAATGGTAGGTATGATGATGTGAGGGAGCTTTTTCTTGAGATGAAAACGAGTAATACAGAGCCAAACGCGGCTACTTATAATATTTTGATTCAGGTTTTTGGTGAAGGTGGATATTTTAAGGAGGTGGTGACTTTGTTTCAGGATATGGTGGAGGAGAATGTCGAGCCTAATATGGAGACATACGAGGGGTTGATTTTTGCTTGTGGGAAGGGAGGGCTACACGAGGATGTCAAGAAGATTTTGCTTTACATGAATGAGAGGGGGATAGTGCCGAGTTCTAAGGCTTACACTGGGGTTATTGAAGCTTATGGGCTGGCTGCATTGTATGAGGAAGCGCTTGTTGCTTTTAACACAATGAATGAAGTAGAGAGCAAGCCAACTTTTGAAACTTACAACTCGCTGCTTCATACATTTGCCAGAGGTGGACTCTACAAGGAGTGTGAAGCAATCTTGTCGAGAATGGATGAGTCAGGGGTTGCGAGGAATAGGGATTCATTCAATGCTTTGATTGAAGTTTTTAGGCAAGGAGGCCAGTTTGAAGAAGCTATCAAGGCCTATGTTGAGATGGAAAAGGTGAGATGCGATCCAGATGAGAGGACCCTTGAGGCAGTTTTAAGTGTTTACTGCTTTGCAGGTCTTGTTGATGAGAGCAAGGAGCAGTTCCAGGAAATTAAAGCATCCGGAATATTGCCTAGTGTTATGTGTTACTGTATGCTGCTTGCTGTTTATGCAAAGAATAACAGGTCAGAACTCATTCAGCTTGTTCATTTCAGCAAGTCTAGACTACTTTATGTCTAAATAGTTGCATTTGTTCACCTCCGGGATCATGAATGTATGAATAACTTGAACCTAGGAGATATGACTATATTACACCATTGAAAAATAGATGTAAGCTATCCTAGTCCTCACAGTTCGATATTAATTACATTGGTCATACAAAATTTAGTGGATTGCTTATTTGCTGACCAATGTAATTATTACTCGACAATTAGTTATAATTTTTAATTATCGTTGACCTTTGGTTTCATGTTAGAGTACCAACAGTAGACCTTCCTCTTTGGTAAATTATCTGATATCTGGAGCTCCAATTTCAGGTGGGATGATGCCTATGAATTACTAAATGAGATGTACACAAATAGAATTTCAAATATTCATCAAGTAACTGGGCAGATGATTAAGGGAGAATTTGATGATGAGTCAAACTGGCAGATGGTAGAGTATGTCTTTGACAAACTTAACTCTGAAGGGTATGGCTTGGGAATGAGGTTCTATAATGCACTATTGGAAGCGCTTTGGTGGCTGGGTCAGAGAGAACGAGCTGCAAGAGTGCTTAATGAAGCAACAAAGAGAGGGCTTTTCCCTGAACTCTTCCGTAATAACAAACTTGTTTGGTCTTTGGATGTGCATAAGTACAGCGAAAATTACCTTTTCCGAGTATTGATTTCAATAAACTTTCTTTCACTCCTGACATTTGTAACGTTGCAGGATGTGGGAAGGTGGGGCATATACAACAATATCGGTTTGGCTCAACAAAATGTACGAGATGTTTAAGAAAGGCGAGGATCTTCCTCAACCAGCGAGTGTTGTCGTAGTGTAAGTTGTTTTTTCCCCTCTGAATTCACTACCGCCTAATTCATGGCCTTTTCAGCATCTATATTTTCCTGGTGGCATCTTTAACTTTCAAACATGTGGTCCTTCTGCTGCACTGCAATTGGTTTAAATCACAATTAGATGAAATACCTTGGATAGCTTTCCCTCTGCACACATATCTATTTGCGTATGTTATACACAAACTATAACTAAGGTTAGACCTAGGGCTTTGGCCCGGGCAGTGCTAGATCTGTTATCTTTAGATTTCATTTATATGATGTTGAGGGTACTTATATATTAGTTAAACACTCTCATTCTAGATGGACAAGTCCCTACTTCCTATCTATTGCTCATTCCTTCTCTTTCTTCAGGAATAACCTATCTTTGTCCGACCCAATTCATCATAAAAAATTTGAGTCCAAAGATGTCCACGGATGCCTGGGGACCCAAACAATAAAGCTTAACCCATCAATACGATTTTAATCTGAACTCAGGCTAGCCCTTCATTTTAGAGAGAAAAATTAATTTGAAACTAATATTAGATGTCAGTGAAGACACTGAATTATTGTCATATTAAAAATGATAATAATCCAACTCACGAAAATTCTCTCATAAAATAGTATGAAAATATTTTTAAAAGATTAAGAACACATATTGCCACCACAGCATTAATGAAAATGATAGAGTGAATTTAGCCTCTAATTCCTTGCCGAATTATGTCCTTAGACAGATATTGACCGTTAATTCGCCACAGAGTAGCCAAACTAGGCCAATGAATGTGTCGCGAGAATGGCATGCGCATAAGGGATTCAGTCTCTATGTCAGGGCGAAAGTATATTGTTAAGTTTGGGAGAAAAATTGGTTATAAACCTAGAATTTGGGTACACTTTGTTAGGAGAGATAAATTGAAATTATGAAAATATAGGTATATGTACGTAACAGTAGCTATAGTGAGGATAGAAGAAACAGAAACAGTGTTCGTAGTGATAAAGATAGTGGTAATAGAAGTTACGGAAGAAAGTAGTACTTGTACCAGTAGTGTTAATAGTGGTAAGGACATCAGAATTCATTTAAGGATGAGTAAGATTATGTGTTTAAATAGAGGTTGTAATATAACTAATGTTCTGGATTTCTATGTTTGATCTTGTGTTTTAGAAGTTTAAATTGGTATTAGAAGTGGAAACTTGGAATTGAGTTATATACAGAATAGTATGAGCATGAATATATTTTTGTGTGTGTGTGTGTGTATTGATTATGAGAATGAATTCAGTGTGCTAGTACGATTGATAACTGCATATAAGCATGAATTGATAGTTGTAGATGTATGAATTAGTGGTTTAGCATGTAAGTTAAGTATGTAAGTGAATAAGCATAAACATAAAATCAATGATTAGTGGTTATAGATGTAAGTTTTAGTAGTGTTAATGCATGTTAACTTGGGGCAGGAATGTATGCAGTTATGTGTGTAAGTAGAAAAGAAGAGGGAAACATGAAATGGTAAGGATCCCCTGAACTTGAAGACCAACTCTAGCCTTAGCCCCTGATGTCAGACCTTGACTATTGATCTTAAATTGATTGTGATAACAGACTCTAATTCAGCCTTAGAACAGCCCTAGTTATACTTCTTAAAATGGCCTCTTAGCTACCCCTGATCAGACCCTGAGTAAGCTTTAGATCAGCCCCTAAGATGAGCCCCTGATCAGGCTTAGATTTGTCCTAGATCAGACCTTGAACATGAGCTTCTGACCAGCCTTTGGGAAATAATGTGTGGTCAGCCCCTGCTCTTGGAATAGGTTCGGAAAGTAGACCCTGAACCTGAATCCAAGTCAGACCCTAGTAAGCGAACTCAAAAGCAGACCTTGAATGGCAGCCATTGATTGTAATGTAACTCTGAAAATCAGTCCCTGAAATTCCAGGGACTGATTATCTAGCCTGCAAATGAAAGTATCACATTATATTGATGGTTCCTGCCAAATTGAAAGAGTTGGTTTGACAAAATATGGCATAAAAGCTTAGACAGCATAATAAGTAATCGCATTATCATTACAGACAATTATCAGATACACATTTAAACCATCCAGATTCCAGAGGCCAGATAACTTATGAATCAAACTAGAACAAAATAAAAATTACGCCTAACACAACTTTATAACTCATAATTAAACGTGTTTATTTAAGCGTGGCTCAGCATTGCTCTTCCTGTTCTATATCGACTCAGCATTGCTCTTTCTAATCTCTGAAACATATGAGTTAACCTTACTAGTTTGTGTATTATTCTTTATAATATAATCTGATAACGGAAAATTAAGTTTTGCTTTAAGTCCCCTGAATTCAATGGCTGCCCTATCATAAGCTCTGGCAGCTGCTTCAGCGTCCTCAAAGGTGCCGAGCCACACACGTACAGATCGTCGAGGGTCCCTAGTCTCAGCTGCCCATTTGCCCCCTGGCCTCTGCCTAACTCCCCTGTACTTCTCCATCTTCTTCTTCTTTTTTTTCTCATTCTCTCATTATGATTCTCTAGTGTATATAATTCTACGCTGGATGGGAAAAGGTTGCAGCCAAGACAGCCCATGATTTTGCATACCTGACACGTTTCACCT
Organism: Zanthoxylum bungeanum; assembly: GCA_019454045.1. Taxonomy (NCBI): domain Eukaryota; kingdom Viridiplantae; phylum Streptophyta; class Magnoliopsida; order Sapindales; family Rutaceae; genus Zanthoxylum; species Zanthoxylum bungeanum. Next base: position 26,034 of record SKCR01035919.1, read on the forward strand.
TCGGGGACGATCAACATTGTGCATGTAGCTTGGTCTTTCTTGATATCATCATCAATGTGGCCTGTGATTACCTGCCACAAATCCGAAACCATGACATTGTGTTCTTCTTCATGGGTCATCCTTAGTGCTTTCAGTTGGGAGCTGCTGCTGCTTGACAAATTTTCCATCTTTTTGATCTTGAACGAAGGGTTTCACTTTGTTGGGACAGTTATAAAGAACAGACTTAAATCTCCATGGCCACCAGCTACTTGCAGAGTTACGGCTGGCCATTCTCGTTTCAGTAAAAAGAAATTGCAAGAGAAAAGTTTTCATTCAAGATTGCCAAACCAGCCATTTTTTCATTAAAAAGGCATGATAGTGTTCAACTCTCGAAAAGTAGTGCTGAGAACTACTAAGAATTGTGCCTGCATCCAATTCACATAAATATTAAAAAATAAATAATTCAACAATAAAAGCTCACAGATGAAATCTCACCAATACAACAATAGAGACATAACATGAAAAATAATGAAAGAGATAGATAAGTTCAATTAGGGAGAATTTTAGAAAAAGAAAATAATCAAGTTTTTTTTTTTTTGAATATAACAAAGATTAATCCGAGAATCAAGAAATTTTCTGTTTTGTTTTATTTAATTTTTCGTGCATATTAGAATATGAATAAATAAAAATAGAGTTTATCAGATATTCCAATTGTTTGTCTCAAAAGTCACACGTCCAACAAAAAATAAATTGTCAGAAATTTGTAATATGAAAAAATGAATTGAAATATGGAATAAAATATATTGAAAAATACACATTTAAATATATTGAAAACAGAGGCATATCCGGATGAGAAGGATCAGATTCGTCAGCACATGAACTTGTGAGCATCATCAGACTGATAGCAGACTCGGCGTCAGACCCTCGATTTCAGACTCTGGATTAGATTTAAAAAAAATTAAACTATTCAATTAATTCGTCCGGTTCAGGTTTTTTAGTTTAAAAAATTTATATATTAAAAAAAATTAAAAAAATATATATTAATGAGTTTTTTTTAAAAAAATTAAATAATTTTTTTATATTCCATAAATAATTTTCCATAAATAAATTTTTTTTTAATTCGATGATATATATATATATATTTTTTTAAATTCGATTATATGTGAGGGCGAGTAAATATTGTTTTTTTATATTCCATAAATAATTTTCCATAAATTATATTCCATAAATAATTTTCCTAAAATAATTTTTTTTATTCGATGATATATATATATATATATATATATATATATATATTTAAATTCGATGATATATATATACTTTCCATAAAAAATATATATATATATTTGACGAGTGAGATAGAAAGTAGGGTTTCTGTTTACTATAAGTTGCATGCATAATTCAATTTGGCATAAATGTAATTTAACATGTGGTGCATGAAAGTGCTTCTGTAATATAACGGAATATAATAAAAAATTAAAACAATTGAAATAAAACTAATAAAATTGACAAAATACAAATATAAATATAAAATAATATAATTAAAATTAAAATAATTTTTTTTAATTGATGCTTTGTGAGGGCACATAAAAAAGTATATATATATTTTTACTATAAGTTGCATGCATAATTCAATTTGGCACAAGTGTAATTTAACATGCGGTGAATGAAAGTGCTTCTGTCATTTACTGGAAATAGTGCCCTTTACAAGTTTTTTATTACATTTAAGTTTTTTTTTTACCCGGGAATATGTATTTGGGTCCGGAACCGGACCCAGGGTAACAAAATCTCTTCCGGACCGGGTGGACCCGGGTCCGGAAAAAAATAAATTTAAAATTTAAAATTTTAATTTTTTTAATTTTAATTGTATTATTTTATATTTATATTTGTATTAATTTGGATGATTCCGAGTCCGGACACGGGATCACGCGGGCGCATATCCTCAAATTAAAAAAAATATATTAGAGTTCTGCGAGGGCGCAGAAATTTAAAATATTTTTTTTATTTATTTTTTAAAATTAAGACCCGGGTGATTCCGGGTCTGAAAAAAATAAATTTAATAAATTAAATTCTAATAAAAAAATATAAAATATTATGTGTATATATAAATAGAATATGATAAAATAAAAAATTAAAAGAATTGAAATAAAACTAATAAAATTGACAAAATACAAATATAAATATAAAATAATACAATTAAAATTAAAAAGAAAAAGAAATCCAGGTAACCTGATCCGGACCGGGTCTACCCGGGTCCGGAAAAAATAAATAAATAAAATCTAATAAATCTAATAAATTAGATTATAATAAAAAATATAAAATATTATGTGTATATATAAATATAATTGAATGTAATAAAAAATTAAAAGAATTGAAATAAAACTAATAAAAAAATATATTAGTAAGTTTTGCGCCCTTGCAAAACCTCAAATTAAAAAAATTAAAAAAAGTTAAAAAACAAATATATTAATGAGTTTTGCCCCGTGCAAAACTTCAAATAAAAAAAAAAATTAAAAAAAATATTTTATATTTATATTTGTATTATTTTATATTTATATCACAGCAAACTAAAAAATATATATTAGTTCTTCGCCCTCGCATACCAAATTAAAAAAAAAAAGTCAACTAAAAAATATATATGTTTCCACCACCACATTACGAATCCTATAAATATATACATTTTCTAATATAGATGAGAATATTTTTATAATACATAAGTAGTGTTAATTAAATAAAAAATGAATAAAAAAAAAATGGGCAGTGGAGTAAGTAGGTAAAATGTGTGGTTTTAGTTTAAAAATAAAAAAAGTATGGTCATAAGATCATTTCTAAGTTTTGATATTTTCTAAGCAAAAAACATTATGTTTTTGGCTTTCATCTTTTGGCGCAGCAAAGACTACCATGAGCTACCAATCATATGCGTCCAGCCTATCATCACCGATAGCCAACGGTCCGAACACCGCAAAGCTATTCGTCTAGTCTTCTCCAAGCGTAGCCTAAGCAGTAGAGGAGAGGGATCACCCAGTAACATTATGGCAAGGGGTGAAAGCCCGATGAAAGGCTCAAGCTGACTACTAATAGAGGAAACGAAAGAACACTTTAATAGATGCTTTGATTCTAGTGTTGTTTGTAGCTAGTTTTTGTTGTTTGTTATTGATGATCGGTTATAAATGTTCTTGCCTTTCCAAAAAAAAAAAAATAGTGTTGTATATTAGCTTATTACAAATCTTTATTCTTGGCTGCGAAATTATTGGTTTGTCTAAACGATCATTGAACTTGGTAGCACCTTTGACTCGTGTAAATATGTATTCGTAGAAAATCTCGAATTTTGATCAAAATTATAGATTCTATTTAGTATGAGATCCGTGATGATTTTTCTGCTTGAATAAAAAAATCGAGTTTGAATTAAAAATAATTTTTATCCCGAATCACGATAATTTTATCTAAAAAAAATTTTGTATGATTTTTCATTCGATTCAAAATAGTCGGGGATTTCGTACAATTTTTTCTCATGAATTCATAATCGAAATGAGACCAAGATTTTGGTGTGTGCATTCTAACCCTACTTGTCTATTAGGGTTGGTTCTCGTAGAACCAATCCGGATCATATTTATGTCTAGTTCATGATTACGAATAATTCATTTTTTCATAATATTCGTATTACATATCTTGAAACTATAAATAAGTCATTTTCATAGGCAAGTCTTTTTGTCGTTCAGGACAAAAGGGAGTATAACTATCAGTAAGAATATCATTTCTCTATTTTATATATTTACTTTTCTTCTGCTTCGATTGAGATTATTATTATTAGCCAAGTGCTCACTGTTATTAGCCAATACAAAAGCACATAATAACAGCAGTCGGTTAAAAAGATTTTTATTTTATAATCTGCAGAAGCTGGTCTCATATATAACAGATGGAGAAACATAAGCATATAAAATGCATAGAAACATACAAGTGGTAACTTCCAAGTACTAACTAATTGATGAGGCTATGTTGGAGTATCTGCAATATTAATTCCATCATTCACGTCCGGCATGGCATGTTGAACTACTATTTCATGAAGTTGCACTTCAGCTGGAGCAGCAGATGTTGGTAGTAGTTGTTGTTGTTGTTGCTGGAAAGTGGAACACAAATCAAGAGGAGGGATTGATCTGAGTGTGCGAAGGAGGCAGCGAAAGAAGCATATGAGGATATTAAATAACACACCATGCAAAGGAGAAGTGATAATGACAATGAGATAGACAAGCCAGAAGAGCGATTGCGGGAAAATAACAGAAGCTAACATGCAGATAGCAACCGGGGCTGAGAAATATCCGGGCTCCAACAGTATTTCTTGAACGTTGATATGGAGCTTGATTGAGGTAAATAGGATCATCATCATCATCAAGGTGGTGGTGGTGATGAGAATGAGAATGGGATATGGTTGATGATGATGATTGAGAATGATGTCGGCCAAGTCATGATCGTAGTTTAAGAATGATCGAAAGAGGTTGATCAGAATTGGGAGGACAAATCTCAATTCTACATAGCACTCCATCGATCAGAGTTTGCTTTGTCGATTTGGTGCAGGGCTTGTAATAACCACGGATGAGCTATATTTATAGAAAAAGATAAACATCTAACAGATCAAGAAAAAGCAATATGATGATGAAGAAAGTTTAGTGGGGGTTTCTATATTTGACGAGGGAGATAGAAAGTAGGGTTTTTGTTTACTATAAGTTGCATGCATAATTCAATTTGGCAGAAGTGTATTTAACATGTGGTGCATGAAAGTGCTTCTGTCATTTACTGAAAATAGTGCCCTTTACAAGTTTGTTATTACATTTAAGCTTTTTTTTTTTTTTTTTTAATTACAGAAGTCATCAAAGCATTTTGGTTTTTATACAATTTTAATCATCAAAGCATTTAGCTTTTTATACAATTTTAATGAAGGACGGACTGGTCTCTTGAATTGCACTGTTAGCATAGCAAATCATAAATGCCCAGTCACAAGTTCGTTGAGACTTTTGTATGGTAAAAACAGGCTTGCATTTCCAATAGCCATAGCAAAAACACTACTAATTTGACTGCAAGGACACTGAATTAAAGGGAAAATTCAGTGTAGCATTTCGTTACGATTGCTTGCATTTCCAATTAAAGGGAAAATTCAGGCTTGCATTTCCAATAGCCATAGTAAAAATAGGCTTCCATTTCCTTTTTGTGGGTTTGAGGGTTTATGGCAAATATTTAAACATTTAATTTTGTTTAATTACATTCAGCGGGGTTTTACTACAAATCATCACTAGATGGGCACCATGGGGTCATGTACATAGGATAACTCCCCAAATCCCTTGAAAAGGAAGTAAATTCCTGCACCTCAGCGAACGCGTTCTGTGCCCTCGTCTATAACAAAGGCTGTGACATTATACGGTAAATAATAATAATAATAATAATAATAATAATTATTATTATTATTATTATTATATTATTATTATTATTATTATAATAATTATTATTATTATTATTATATTATTATTATTATTATTATTATTATTATTATTATTATAGGCCACATCCATGCACAACTATTCAAAGTAGCTAGTCCATCTTCATACAGACGAATGCTTGTTGAAGTTATATATTTTCGTGTATATGAGTACTTTGTACACAGAAGACACTGCATTGCTTGTTAGCTTGTTCATAAATTTTTTTTTTCCTTTTTTGATGAGAGAGAAAGCAAAATAGTATATAATTTTTTTTCTCATATTTTTCTTAAATACACAACAGATATGTATAGGCATTGTAGATTGTACATGCCCAAATGAGTTTAACTAATTGTTTGGGATAAAAAGAGCACTTAATGACATGTGTTTGGGTGTTGGAAAATGAAAGAAACAAGTTTAGAGTGAAAGGAACTGGGATGGGGAAGTTGCAATGTCAGTCCGGCATATTGTCGCAAACCAGTTCATTTTGGATTTTTTTTTTAAAAAAATCCGGACCCGGGTCATTAAAATTAAGACCCAGGTGATTCCGGGTCCGGACACGGGATCACGCGGGTCCAGACCGGGTGGACCCGGGTCAGGAAAAAAAATTAAAAAATAAATATAATAAATTAGATTATAATAAAAAAAATATAAAATATTAAAAAATTCGGTCCGGATCCGTTACCCGGATTTCTTTTTCTTTTTAATTTTTTTTAATTTTAATTTTATTCTTTTATATTTATATTTATATTTGTATTTGTATTTGTATTTTTATTATTTTATATTTATATCAGCAAACTAAAAAATATATATTAATTAGTGCTGGCATATCGTTAAATTAAAAAAATAAATAAAAAATTATATTCAAGTTGTGCGCCCTCGCATAGCAAGCATATCGTTAAATTTAAAAAAAAAAATAAAAAATTATATTTCACGTTATGCGCCCTCGCATAGAAAATTCTATAAT
>SKCR01035920.1:0-41096 GCA_019454045.1 Zanthoxylum bungeanum
CTTTCAGGTTTGTGTGGTAAAATCTTCTCATGTTCAAGTGATACCAAGGGTGGTGGCTAGATACAGAAACATATCATCATCTGAATTACCAATCAAATAAGCAACTGGATTTGCAGTGTTAATAAAATGCATTGTATGGTTATATGTTCATTTAAATCTCTAAATGTTCATATAAATCGGTTCCATGGTCCGGTTCCGGTTCCGACCATTTTGGAACCGGAACCTACCCGGATAAAATCGGTCCTTCTTTTTTGGAACCGAAACCTACCCAATTACAACCGGTTCCGGTTCCAAACTCGAAAAACCGGTCCGGTTCCGGGTAGAACCTGAACCGGTGCTCACCCCTAGCTCGGGGCTGGATTCATTCCGAGGAGTCTGTATTGTTCCACCAGCTCGGGGCTGGATTCGTTCCGTCGATGTTATGTTCCACCAGCTCGGGGATGGATTCGTTCCGCCAAGTCTATATTGTTCCACCAGCTCGGGGCTGGATTCGTTCCGCCGATGCTATGTTCCACCAGTTCGGGGCTGGATTCGTTCCGCCGAGTCTATATTGTTCTACCAGCTCGGGACCGAATTCGTTCCGCCGATGCTATGTTCCACCAGCTCGGGGCTGGATTCGTTCAGCCGAGTCTGTATTGTTCTACCAACTCGGGGCCAGATTCGTTCCGCCGATGCTATGTTCCACCAGCTCGGGGCTGGATTCGTTCCGCCGAGTCTGTACTGTTCCACCAGCTCGGGGCTGGATTCGTTCCGCCGAGGCTACTGGTCTCTCCAAACCTCGGGGTCGGGTTACATCCCACCAAGTGCCTGATTTCGACTTCAGGACAAATCGTATGAAGACGTTGAAGATGACCTGAATTGGCGCCAAAGCAGTTTTTGCATGATTCCTAAGCCCAGCCACCTGACGGCTGATCAACATACTTCTGATTCTTATAGTTCTCGGCACCAACTCGCACACTCGTTGGACCCCAGAATTATGGGACAGATGTTGCATGCAGCTAAGATATTCAAACAGTTCGGCACGGGCAAATAGGGAGCTTCTACTTTTAGGAGAATCATACTGCCATATGTATGGGCCAGTTCTCAGGCAGTACGAGAATCTGAGCACTCATTCCTCGGATCTAGCGCGGATTTCATGGGCCGACAACATCAGAACCGATGCCGACGACTTAGGACCAGCGGCTCGGTTTGATGTACATTATCTCTTGGAACAAGCTGACGAGTTCGGATATTTCGGGTTATGACGGAAACTGCTTGGGAAGCTCGGCATATCACTTGGCCGACCTCTTGAAGACCGACGTGGGTTCAGAATGGTTGGATTTTTCCCTCCAAAAATCAACTTTCACATTCGAAATCTAACAGGCTGTCATCATTAATGAAAAGACAGACAGTGTACTTTTACGGCGTGATGTGACGGGAAATCAAAGGGTAGGCTTTGCTTTCGGTGATGGAAGATTGGGGAAAAGAACTTGTCAAATCACCGGAAATCCGCAGACCTGCAGTGCTGGCGTCACAAAGATATTGGAACAGTATTGTATATCCATTAGTATATAAGGGGAGGGAGATCACATTTGTAGGGGTTGAAATAATTTTCATTCAATTATTACTTGTAAGAAACAAAAAAAATAAGAACAACCAACAGCTCGGTTACTATTAGACCTGCCCCTGAACAGGTCGGTCCGGCTCGTTTTGGTAATAAAATAACCATATCTACTTTGTGCCCATGGACGTAGGCTAGATCAGTTCGGCTGAACCACGTTAAACACTCTTTATCGATTTTCTTATGTTTTATTGGCTTCTTGCCACATTTGCCTTTAGTCTCCCCATAACCAAACAAATTCAAGATTGAGGGAGGGTTGTCTCGGTAGGATTATCTCGAAACTATCACTGGAAGGAAAATCACCCGTCAACAGTTGGCGTCGTCTGTGGGGAAAGAACAAAAAGCAACTTGCGTGGTAGGACGATGGCGGAAGATGAGAACCATAGATCTTCGGAGAGCTCAACAACAGAGTGGATGGGAAAAATGGAGGAAAGCATACGGAAGGACAGGGAGGATAACCATACCCTCATGAAGGCCATGTTGGAGAAGTTGGAAAGACTCGAAAAGGTAAATAATGAAAGGTTGGAGGCTGGTCCAAGTCGGAGGAGGAACGAGATAACAGAAGGAAAGATAGTAGTAGACTTAAGCGAAGATGATGAACTCGGGAGGAAGGATCCCCAGAGGGTGCGGTCGGTTGTGATAGTAAGAACTTTGCGGACGGAAAGAATGCGAGAAGAAGAAGAGAGACGGGCTCTAGAATCCTCCACTAATAGCCCACACTCTAGGAGTGGGAAGATGAAAGACGCGGTGGAGGGGATCGAGAGGCATCTAGTCACGAAACACGTCGCGCTCGGAGTGGCAGGCGTGACCAAGCTCCTGAGAGACAACGCGAGGCCGCTGACAACCATATGAAAGCTTGGTTCAGAACAGAAATGAGAAAATGGGAAGATAACTTGAAGACGGATAAGGGGGATAGTCGGGACGGGGAGGCGGCATCTCTCTTAACAGAAGAAATCTTGTCCGCCAAATTCCTAGGCGGTTCACCATGCCTTCTATGAGCTCCTACAGTGGCCATACTGACCCTAAGTCCCATATTGAAAGTTTCATTTTGTTGATGGATGTTCCCTCTAACCCTGAGTGGGCCTGCAATCTTGTGGTTTAGAAGCTTGACTCCGGGAAGTATCAGCAGTTTCTCTCAGCTCAGAAAGTCCTTCGTCTGACACTTCAAAGGAGCGTGTGTCCCAAAGAAGACAGTAGAGGAATTGAGGTTGATGAAGCATGGGGACGATGAGCCCCCTAAAGAACTTTATCGAAAGATATCACAACTTAGTGCTCGAGGTCAGGGCGTATGAGTCATCGGAAGTGCTGGAAAGCCTCAAATGGGCCCTTAAGGTGGGAAAGTTATGGACTCACCTAAGGGTTCAAGATGTCCCAGATTACGCCACTGCCCTGGAACTGGCCAGGAAATTTGTGTCGATAGAGGAAGAAGAGAAGGTTTCCCGGAGGGGAGGAAGTCAGAAAGAAAAGGTGGTAAGGCCGGAATTATCCCGGAGACCAAACAGAGATGCGAGAAAGCCACCTCCGAGACAAAGAGAGTTCAGACCAGTGCCTCCCAGCAATATACCACAAGAAAGAAAAGTTCAAACACAAGTAAATCATGTGGCCGGAGGAGCAGATACCTCTGAATAAGCCGATGGCTCAGATCGTCAAGAAAATTCAAGGTAGGGGCCTCCTGATGGAGCCCGACCTGAGGAAGTACCCGGTGGAAAAAAAGGGGTGAGAAATATTATTATGTGCATCACAACATGATGGGACACTCAGCGGAAGGTTGTAAGGACCTGCGGGAGCATATGGAAAACCTAGCGCAGAACGGCTATCTGAATGAGTACATCGACCAGGGGTCCATGGCAGCCCGACAGTGGCAGGGGCATATACGGATGAATACCATTGCCAGTGGGAGGACACTAGCTGGAGATTCGAACCGGTCAAGAAAGAACTACAGCCGGATCCGAGGATCGGAGGTACTGGCGACAGAGCAGACTTCGGGGATTCATGGAGGTCGGTCGGTTCCTATAATGTTCACAGAGGATGATGCCCATGGGGTGAGTTTTCCCCATGACGATGCCCTGATAATCAAAGCAATAATATGAGGGGCTGAGGTAGATAGAATCTTTGTGGATCGGGGGAATGCAGTCGATATAATCTCTAAGGAAGCCTTGGATGGCCTTGAGGTGGAATATGCCGCTATAACCCAAGACGGGACTCCCTTGTATGGGTTTGGAGGGACAGCAGTCGTCCCCTTGGGAAGGATACAACTGGCCATGACGATCGGGACTTCCCCCCGCACCCGAACGATCATGATAGACTTCACAGTGGTGGACTGCATGAGCAGCAACCAGGTCATTGTGGGCCGGCCTTTCATGATGAAAAAAAGGCCGCCATGTCATGTTATTATCTGAAATTGAAGTTTCCCACCCGAGCCGGGATTGGGATAGTATGTGGCAGTCAGAAGGTGGCCAGGAATTGTTTTGCTACCATCTCCAAAGAGACTCTCTGTGTTGAGAAAGACAGTCGGAAGAGGAAAGAAAGGGAATAAGATGAGGAAACAGTTAAGTTTCCAGATCCACGGCCTGAAAATTTTGAACAATCGAGGGCAGCCGAAGAGCAAGAGTCAATAGAACTCTTCGGCCCAAAAAAAATTGTAAAGATAGGAGCAGGTTTGGAGGAAAACCTGAAGTAGGACCTGCTGAAGCTTTTGAAGCAGTATGCATACATTTTTACTTGGGGGCATAACGACATGCCCGGAATAGATCCCAAATTCATCAGCCACTGTTTAGTAGTGGATCCAGCTCACAAGCCGATCAAGCAGAAGAGAAGAATATTCAATCAAGAACGATGTGAAGCGATAGGGGCCGAAGTGGAAAGATTGTTAGAAGCTGGTTTTATCAGGGAGGTGAAATACCCAGAGTGGGTATCAAACGTGGTTCTAGTGAAGAAATCCAGTGGGAAGTGAAGGATGTGTGTGGACTTCTCTTATCTTAACAAGGCTTGCCCGAAGGACAGTTTCCCCATTCCGAAGGTAGATCAGCTGGTAGATTCGACGGCGTGTCATAGGCTGCTCAGTTTCATGGATGCCTTCTCAGGATATAATCAGGTCAAGATGTATCCCGAGGATGAGAAGAAAACGGATTTCATCACAGATCTGTGGCTGCATTTCAGAGGCTGGCGAACAAAGTTTTCAAACCCCTCATCGGCAAAACCATACAAGTGTATGTCGACGACATGGTGACAATGACCATGGAGCCAGAGGATCATTTGGCCGACCTCGCGAGAGCCTTTGAGCTGATAAGAAAGCATAGCATGAGGCTGAACCCAGAGAAGTGTGCATTCAATGTAGCATTGGGAAAGTTTCTGGGATACATGGTCAGTGCACGAGGGATAGAAGCGAACCCACAGAAGATCCGAGCAGTCCTAGAGTTGAGATCTCCCAAGACGGTCAAAGAGGTGCATAGCTTAACGGGCCGAATGGTTGCACTAAACCGGTTCATCTCCCGAGCAACCGATAAATGTCATCCCCTTTTCAAGATAATCAAGAAAGTCAAGAAAGACGTCAGTTGGACGGCAGAGTGCGAGGAATCATTCATTCAACTCAAGCAGTACTTAGCTCAACCCCCGCTCCTGGCTAAACCGATCCTGGGTGAGATTTTATTCTTGTACTTAGTTGTTTTTAAACATGCTGTAAGTTCGGTGCTAGTGCATGAGGCCGATAAGATCCAAAGGCCGGTGTATTATACTAGCAAAGTCTTGCTAGATGCAGAGACAAGATACCCGGCCCATAAACTGGTAGCTTTGTCCTTGGTTACAACTGCCCGGAAGCTACGGCCCTATTTCCAAGCTCACTCTATTGGGGTCTATATAGATCATCCTTTGAGACAGATCTTGCATAAACCGGAGGTATCCGGTCGGTTAGTGAAGTGGTCGGTGGAGTTGAGTGAGCACGATATATCCTATTTGCCGATAGCAGCGGTAAAAGGGTAGGCTCTAGCCGATTTTGTGGCCGAGTTCACATGACCACACATTTTGGAAGTTTCGAAGACCACTTGGGAGTTATCGGTGGACTGTTCAGTCAGCTCACAAGGCTGTGGAGCTGGGGTGGTCTTGCGGAGTAATGACGGTGATGAGGTAGTTTGTGCCCTAAGGTTCGCCTTTGAGGCCACGAACAATGAGGCTGAGTACAAGGCCATTATGGCCGGCTTAAGGCTCTGCACGGCGGTGGGCGTCAGGGACGTGATTGTAAAAAGTGACTCACAGCTGGCCATCCAACAGCTGAAGAGTGAGTTTCATGCCCGAGAGCCCAACATGATGGCTTATGTGGCCGAGGTGAAGAAGATGATTGGGAAAATGGATAGCGTGCAGTTCGAGCAGATTGGTCGAGAGAATAACCATTAGGCATACTCACTGGCGGCTGGCTGGCGTCTTCAATTAAGTCAGAGAAGCCTAGGACTATCCCTTTGATCTGTGTGCAGGAAAAGAGCATTGGGAAGCCGGAGGTGATGGAAGTGGATACAGAAGGAGGGTCCTCGTGGATGGACCCGATCAAGAGTCACTTGGAGACAGGGAAGACACCTGAGGATAGGAAGGAGGCCAGAAGTTGAAGTACCGAAGCTTGAAATTTTGCCTGATCGAAGGAGTCATGTATCGGCAGGGGCATACGGTGCCACTTTTGAGGTGTCTTACAAATGTGGAAGTAGATTATGTACTCAGAGAGATCCACGGAGGAATCTACTGGAGTCACGTCGGGGGACAGTCAATTGAATTTAAGGCATTGAGGCAAGGGTTCTACTGGCCAACCATGCACCAATATGGGATGAAGGTAGCTCGGAAATGCGATGGATGCCAGAAGAATGCCAACATTCATCATCGGCCTTCTGAGCAATTGACCACTCTGGTCAGCCCCTGGCCGTTCGCTCAGTGGGGATTAGACATTATCGAGCCAATGCCAGCGAGGCGGGGATAGGCCAAATATGTCATATTCGCCATTGACTACTTCACCAAATGGGCGGAGGCCGAAACCCTAACTACAATCACATAGAAGAAGGCGACAGATTTCGTGAGAAAGAATATCATATGCCGGTTTGGAATTCCCCGAGCCATCATCACTGATAACGGGAAGCAGTTCGACAGCAAGGGCTTCAGGAAACTCTGTGAAGACCTCCAAATCGCTTTGAGATTTGAATCACATGCCCACCCCAAATCTAACGGACAGGTCGAGGTTGCCAATAAAACGATCAAGGAAAATCTGAAAGCCCGGCTCGGATCTTGTAAAGGGCTGTGGGTCGAAGAGTTACCGAGAGTGTTATGGGCACATCGAACAACCTACAAGGACTCCACGGGGGAAACTCCTTTCTCTTTGGCTTATGGTTGCGAAGCAGTAATTCCGACGGAGATCGGGATGATCACACACCGGGTCCAACATTTTGAAGCCGAACAGAACAAAGAACTCGTCAGGAATCATCTCGACCTGGTCGAAGAAAAACGGGAGAGGTCGGCTATGAGGGCGACTGTCTATCAGCAGAGAATGGCTCGTTTTTATGACAAGAAAGTGTGGGCTCAATCCTTCATTCCTGAAGATTTGGTTTTAAGGAGGGTCACCTTGAATACCCGAAGGTCCGAATAAGGTTTATTGGGCGCCAAATGGGAAGGGTCGTACAGAGTGGTGGAGATAGTGAGACTGGACACCTATCTTCTGGAACGCCGAGATGCTGAGGAAGTATTTCCAGTAGATTCTTTCAAACTGCAAAGTCTCTGGGTGAACCGGCCCAGACCAGATGATTGTTGAAGAGCCTCTCTTAGAATGACCCACAAAGAGTTGTAGGAAGGGCGGTAGATCCCATAAATATGAACATGGCTCTCTCTTTTGAATTTTGAAACTTGTCCACTTTACTCGTTTAATAATTGAACAAGAAAGCCATGTTCAATATTTTTGGGATTTACTCGGTGCGAAGAGGTGATCGGTAGTCGAGAAGGGCGCCAAGCCCGTGGCACGCCAATCTCGGGTGTCATTATCAAACCCCTAGGTGGAAGTGTTCCGGCTCCTTTCACCTTTGAGGATCCAGAACGCATCAAGGATGAGGTACATGTGGGAAAAGCGTGAACAACTCGAGGCACGCCAATCCCGGGTGTCATAATCAAATCCCCGAGGCCGGATCGTTACTACCCCATGACTCGCATCTTTGAGGAGCACCTCAGGTAAACCGGACCCAATGAGGTTTCTTCCCCTGCACGTTGGCTGGTGAATCCCGTTGATAACCATCAGACCACCTGACTTGGGTTAGGCCGAATGGCCCCCTTGATTGCGGGAGTCTCGGGTAAACCGGACCCATGGAGGTTTCTTCCCCTGCGAGTCAGCTGGTGAGTCCCGTTGAGAACCACCTAAGGGATGGCACACACGGGGTGCCTTCTTCCCCCGTTGGGTATCTATCTGACCGCCTCGGATAAGGAGAAGCATGGAATGAGGAGGTTTCTGCCCCTATAGGGCTTGCAGGCTCCAGAGCCGCCCAGCATGAGAAGGTTTCTGCCCTGAGGGTCTCGACCGCTCACCGATCCGTAGCCCGGCTAGCCGGGACGCTAAGTTATAAGATTCAAGATTGTGTTTTGGAAGGCACCAGGCAGGACGATGCCTCGGGGCCCCCGAGTTGGTACTCTTTTCAGATTTTGTGTGGAGTATGTGCTAAGTCACCTCCATTTTTGTTAACTTTATCTTATTCTATTTTTTTTTTCGCCGATGTCTGGCAAGGGGACGCCCGCGCCGGGATCCGCAGAGCCTCAGAGGTTGAAAATCTTCCCTCGTGTAAGTCTCAAATGTTCCACCAGCTCAGGGCTGGACTCGTTCCGTCGATGCTACGTTCCACGAGCTCGGGGCTGGATTCTTTCCGCCGATGCTATGTTCCACCAGCTGAGGGCTGGACTCGTTCCGCCGATGCTATGTTCCACCAGCTCGGGGCTGGATTCGTTTCGCCGAGTCTGTATTATTCCACTAGCTCGGGGCTTGATTTTTTCTGTCGATGCTATGTTCCACCAGCTCGGGGCTGGATTTGTTCAGCGGAGTCTGTATTGTTCCACCAGCTCGGAGCTGGATTCGTTCCGCCGATGCAATGTTCTACCAGCTCGGGGATGGATTCGTTCCGTCGAGTCTGTATTGTTCCACCAACTCGGAGCTGGATTCGTTCCGCCGATGTTATGTTCTACCATCTCGGGGATGGATTCATTCCGCCGAGTCTGTATTGTTCCACCAACTCAGGGCCGGATTCGTTTCGCTGATGCTATGTTCCATCAACTCGGGGCTGGATTCATTCCGCCGAGTCTGTATTGTTCTACCAGCTCGGGGCCGGATTCGTTCCGCCTATGTTATGTTCCACCAGCTCGGGGTTGGATTCGTTTCGTCGATTCTGTATTGTTCCACCAACTTGGGGCTGGATTCATTCCGCCGAGTCTGTACTGTTCCACCAGCTCGGGGTTGGATTCCTTCCGACGAGGCTACTGGTCTCTCCAAACCTCGGGGTTGGGTTACGTCCCACCAAGTACCTGATTTCGGCTTCAGGACAAATCGTATGAAGACGTTGAAGATGACCTGAATTGGCGCTAGAGCAGTTTTTGCATGATTCCTAAGCCCAACCACCTGACGGCTGATCAACATACTTCTGATTCTTATAGTTCTCGGCACCAACTCGCACACTCGTTGGACCCCATAACTATGGAACAAATGTTGATGGGGATTCATGCAACTAAGATATTCAAACAGTTCGGCAAGGGCAAAGTGTGAGCTTCTACTTTTAGGAGAATCAGACTGCCAGATTTATGGGCCAGTTCTCAGGCAGTACGAGATTCTGAGCACCCATTCCTCGGATCTAGCGCGGATTTCATGGGCTGACAACATCAGAACCGATGCCGACCACTTAGGACCAGCGGCTCGATTTAATGTACCTTATCTCTTGGAACAAGCTGACGAGTTCGGATATTTCGGGTTATGACGGAAACTGCTTGGGAAGCTCGGTATATCACTTGGCAGGCCTCTTGAAGACCGACGTGGGTTCAGAATGGTTGGATTTTTCCCTCCAAAAATCAACTTTCACATTCGAAATCTAACAGGCTGTCATCATTAATGAAAAGACATTACATTGTACTTTTACGGTGTGATGTGACGGAAAATCAAAGGGTAGGCTTTGCTTTCGGTGATGGAAGATTGGGGAAAAGAACTTTTCAAATCACCGGAAATCCGCAGACCTGCAGTGCTGGCGGCACAAAGATATTAGAACAATATTGTATATCCATTAGTATATAATGGGAGGGAGATCACATTTGTAGGGGTTGAAATAATTTTCATTCAATTATTACTTGTAAGAAACAAAAAAAATAAGAACAACCAACAGCTCGGTTACTATTAGACCTGCCCCTGAACAGGTCGGTCCGGCTCATTTTGGTAATAAAATAACCATATCTACTTTGTGCCCATGGACGTAGGGTAGATCAGTTCGGCTGAACCACGTTAAACACTCTCTATCGATTTTCTTACGTTTTCTTGGCTTCTTGCCACATTTTCCTTTGGTCTCCCCATAACCAAACAAATTCAAGATTGAGGGAGGGTTGTCTCGGTAGGATTATCTCGAAACTATCACTGGAAGGAAAACCACCCGTCAACGGTTGGCGTCGTCTGTGGGGAAAGAATAAAAAGCAACTTGCGTGGTAGGACGATGGCGGAAGATGAGAACCATAGATCTTCGGAGAGCTCAACAACAGAGTGGATGGGAAAAATGGAGGAAAGCATACGGAAGGACAGGGAGGAGAACCATACCCTCATGAAGGCCATGTTGGAGAAGCTGGAAAGACTCGAAAAAGTAAATAATGAAAGGTTGGAGCCTGGTCCAAGTCGGAGGAGGAACGAGATAACAGAAGGAAAGATAGTAGTAGACTTAAGCGAAGATGATGAACTCGGGAGGAAGGATCCCCAGAGGGTGCGGTCGGTTGTGATAGCAAGAACTTTGCGGACGGAAAGAATGCGAGAAGAAGAGGAGAGACGGGCTCCAGAATCCTCCACTAATAGCCCACGCTCTAGGAGTGGGAAGATGAAAGACGCGGTGGAGGGGATCGAGAGGCATCTAGTCACGAAACATGTATCGCTCGGAGTGGCAGACATGACGAAGCTCCTGAGAGACAATGTGAGGCCGCTGACAACCATATAAAAGCTTGGTTCAGAACAGAAATGAGAAAATGGGAAGATAACTTGAAGACGGATAAGGGGGATAGTCGGGACGGGGAGACGGCATCTCTCTTAACAGAAGAAATCTTGTCCGCCAAATTCCTAGGCGGTTCACCATGCCTTCTATGAGCTCCTACAGTGGCCATACTGACCCTAAGTCCCATATTGAAAGTTTCATTTTGTTGATGGATGTTCCATCTAACCCTGAGTGGGCCTGCAATCTTGTGGTTTAGAAGCTTGACTCCAGGAAGTATCAGCAGTTTCCTTCGTCCGACACTTCAAAGGAACGTGTGTCCCAATGAAGACAGTAGGGGAATTGAGGTTGATGAAGCATGGGGACGATGATCCCCCTAAAGAACTTTATCGAAAGATATCACAACTTAGTGCTCGAGGTCAGGGCGTATGAGTCATCGAAAGTGCTGGAAAGCTTCAAATGGGCCCTTAAGGTGGGGAAGTTATGGACTCACCTAAGGGTTCAAGATGTCCCAGATTACGCCACTGCCCTGGAACTGGCCAGGAAATTTGTGTCGATAGAGGAAGAAGAGAAGGTTGCCCGGAGGGGAGGAAGTCAAAAAGAAAAGGTGGTAAGGCCGGAATTATCCCGGAGACCAAACAGAGATGCGAGAAAGCCACCTCCGAGACAAAGAGAGTTCAGACCAGTGCCTCCCAGCAATATACCACAAGAAAGAAAAGTTCAAACACAAGTAAATCATGTGGCCGGATGAGCATGATATATACCTCTGAATAAGCCGATGGCTCAGATCGTCAAGAAAATTCAAGGTAGGGGCCTCCTGATGGAGCCCGACCTGAGGAAGTACCCGGTGGAAAAAAAGGGTGAGAAATATTATTATGTGCATCACAACATGATGGGACACTCAACGGAAGGTTGTAAGGACCTGCGGGAGCATATGGAAAACCTAGCGCAGAACGGCTATCTGAACGAGTACATCGACCAGGGGGCCATGGCAGCCCGACAGTGGCAGGGGCATATACGGATGAATACCATTGCCAGTGTGAGGACACTAGCTGGAGATTCGAACCGGTCAAGAAAGAACTACAGCCGGATCCGAGGATCGGAGGTACTGGCGACAGAGCAGACTTCGGGGATTCATGGAGGTCGGTCGGTTCCTATAATGTTCACAGAGGATGATGCCCATGGGGTGAGTTTTCCCCATGACGATGCCCTGATAATCAAAGCAATAATATGAGGGGCTGAGGTAGATAGAATCTTTGTGGATCGGGGGAATGCAGTTGATATAATCTCTAAGGAAGCCTTGGATGGCCTTGAGGTGGAATATGCCGCTATAACCCAAGACGGGACTCCCTTGTATGGGTTTGGAGGGACAGTAGTCGTCCCCTTGGGAAGGATACAACTGGACATGACGATCGGGACTTCCCCCCGCACCCGGACGATCATGATAGACTTCACAATGGTGGACTGCATGAGCAGCAACCAGGTCATTGTGGGCCGGCCTTTCATGATGAAAACAAAGGCCGCCATGTCATGTTATTATCTGAAATTGAAGTTTCCCACCCGAGCCGGGATTGGGATAGTATGTGGCAGTCAGAAGGTGGCCAGGAATTGTTTTGCTACCGTCTCCAAATAGACTCTCTGTGTTGAGAAAGACAGTCGGAAGAGGAAAGAAAGGGAAGAAGATGAGGAAACAGTTAAGTTTCCAGATCCACGGCCTGAAAATTTTGAAAAATCGAAGGCAGCCGAAGAGCAAAAGTCAGTAGAACTCTTCGGCCCAGAAAAAATTGTAAAGATAGGAGCGGGTTTGGAGGAAAACCTGAAGTAGGACCTGCTGAAGCTTTTGAAGCAGTATGCATACATTTTTACTTGGGGGCATAACGACATGCCCGGAATAGATCCCAAATTCATCAGCCACTGTTTAGTAGTGGATCCAGCTCACAAGCCGATCAAGCAGAAGAGAATAATATTCAATCAAGAACGATGTGAAGCGATATGGGCCAAAGTGGAAAGATTGTTAGAAGCTGGTTTTATCAGGGAGGTGAAATACCCAGAGTGGGTATCAAACGTGGTTCTAGTGAAGAAATCCAGTGGGAAGTGGAGGATGTGTGTGGACTTCTCTTATCTTAACAAGGCTTGCCCGAAGGACAGTTTCCCCATTCCGAAGGTAGATCAGCTGGTAGATTCGACGGCATGTCATAGGCTGCTCAGTTTCATGGATGCCTTCTCATGATATAATCAGGTCAAGATGTATCCCGAGGATGAGAAGAAAACAGCTTTCATCACAGATCTGGGGTTGCATTTCAGAGGCTGGCGAACAAAGTTTTCAAACCCCTCATCGGAAAAACCATGCAAGTGTATGTCGACGACATGGTGACAATGACCATGGAGCCAGAGGATCATTTGGCCGACCTCGCGAGAGCCTTTGAGCTGATAAGAAAGCATAGCATGAGGCTGAACCCAGAGAAGTGTGCATTCAATGTAGCATTGGGAAAGTTTCTGGGATACATGTTCAGTGCACGAGGGATAGAAGTGAACCCACAGAAGATCCGAGCAGTCCTAGAGTTGAGATCTCCCAAGACGGTCAAAAAGGTGCATAGCTTAACGGGCCGAATGGCTGCACTAAACCGGTTCATCTCCTGAGCAACCAATAAATGTCATCCCCTTTTCAAGATAATCAAGAAAGTCAAGAAAGACGTCAGTTGGACGGCAGAGTGCGAGGAATCCTTCATGCAACTCAAGCAGTACTTAGCTCAACCCCCGCTCCTGGCTAAACCGATCCTGGGTGAGACTTTATTCTTGTACTTAGTTGTTTCTAAACATGCTGTAAGTTCGGTGCTAGTGCATGAGGCCGATAAGATCCAAAGGCCGGTGTATTATACTAGCAAAGTCTTGCTAGATGCAGAGACAAGATACCCGGCCCATAAACTGGTAGCTTTGTCCTTGGTTACAGCTGCCCGGAAGCTACGGCCCTATTTCCAAGCTCACTCTATTGGGGTCTATATAGATCATCCTTTGAGACAGATCTTGCATAAACCGGAGGTATCCGGTCGGTTAGTGAAGTGGTCGGTGGAGTTGAGTGAGCACGATATATCCTATTTGCCGAGAGCAGCGGTAAAAGGGCAGGCTCTAGCCGATTTTGTGGCCGAGTTCACATGACCACACATTTTGGAAGTTTTGAAGACCACTTGGGAGTTATCGGTGGACGGTTCAGTCAGCTCACAAGGCTGTGGAGCTGGGGTGGTCTTGCGGAGTAATGACGGTGATGAGATAGTTTGTGCCCTAAGGTTCGCCTTTGAGGCCACGAACAATGAGGCTGAGTACAAGGCCATTATGGCCGGCTTAAGGCTCTGCACGGCGGTGGGCGTCAGGGACGTGATTGTAAAAAGTGACTCACAGTTGGCCATCCAACAGCTGAAGAGTGAGTTTCATGCCCGAGAGCCCAACATGATGGCTTATGTGGCCGAGGTGAAGAAGATGATTGGGAAAATGGATAGCGTGCAGTTCGAGCAGATTGGTCAAGAGAATAACCATTAGGCAGACTCACTGGCTCGGCTGGTGTCTTCAATTAAGTCAGAGAAGCCTAGGACTATCCCTTTGATCTGTGTGCAGGAAAAGAGCATTGGGAAGCCGGAGGTGATGGAAGTGGATACAGAAGGAGGGTCCTTGTGGATGGACCCGATCAAGAGTCACTTGGAGAGAGGGAAGACACCTGAGGATAGGAAGGAGGCCAAAAGTTGAAGTACCGAAGCTTGAAATTTTGCCTGATCGAAGGAGTCATTTATCGGCAGGGGCATACCGTGCCACTTTTGAGGTGTCTTACAACTAAGGAAGTGGATTATGTACTTAGAGAGATCCACGGAGGAATCTACTGGAGTCACGTCGGGGGACAGTCAATTGAATTTAAGGCATTGAGGCAAGGGTTCTACTGGCCAACCATGCACCAATATGGGATGAAGGTAGCTCGGAAATGCGATGGATGCCAGAAGAATGCCAACATTCATCATCGGCCTGCTGAGCAATTGACCACTCTGGTCAGCCCTTGGCCGTTCGCTCAGTGGGGATTAGACATTATCGAGCCAATGCCAGCGAGGCGGGGATAGGCCAAATATGTCATATTTGCCATTAACTACTTCACCAAATGGGCGGAGGCCGAACCCCTAACTACAATCACATAGAAGAAGGCGACATATTTCGTGAGAAATAATATCATATGCCGGTTTGGAATTCCCCGAGCCATCATCACTGATAACGGGAAGCAGTTCGACAGCAAGGGCTTCAGGAAACTCTGTGAAGACCTCCAAATCGCTTTGAGATTTGATTCACCTGCCCACCCCAAATCTAACAGACAGGTCGAGGTTGCCAATAAAACGATCAAGGAAAATCTGAAAGCCCGGCTCGGATCTTGTAAAGGGCTGTGGGTCGAAGAGTTACCGAAAGTGTTATGGGCATATCGAACAACCTACAAGGACTCCACGGGGGAAACTCCTTTCTCTTTGGCTTATGGTTGCGAAGCAGTAATTCCGACGGAGATCGGGATGATCACACACCGGGTCCAACATTTTGAAACCGAACAGAACGAAGAACTCGTCAGGAATCATCTCGACCTGGTCGAAGAAAAGTGGAGAGGTCGGCTATGAGGGCGACTGTCTATCAACAGAGTATGGCTCGTTTCTATGACAAGAAAGTGTGGGCTCAATCCTTCATTTCTGAAGATTTGGTTTTAAGGAGGGTCACCTTGAATACTCGAAGGTCCGAATAAGGTTTATTGGGCGCCAAATGGGAATGGTCGTACAGAGTGGTGGAGATAGTGAGACTGAACACCTATCTTCTGGAACGCCGAGATGCTGAGGAAGTATTTCCAGTAGATTCTTTCAAACTGCAAAGTCTCTGGGTGAACCGGCCCAGACCGGATGATTGTTGAAGAGCATCTCTTAGAATGACCCATAAAGAGTTGTAGGAAGGGCGGTAGATCCCATAAATATGAACATGGCTCTCTCTTTTGAATTTTGAAACTTGTCCACTTTACTCGTTTAATAATTGATCAAGAAAGCCATGTTCAATATTTTTGGGATTTGCTCGATGCGAAGAGGTGATCGGTAGTCGAGAAGGGCGCCAAGCCCGTGGCACGCCAATCTCGGGTGTCATTATCAAACCCTCGGGTGGAAGTTTTCCGACCTGGCTCCTTTCACATTTGAGGATCCAGAACGCATCAAGGATGAGGTACATGTGGGAAAAACGTGAACAACTCGAGGCACGCCAATCCTGGGTGTCATTATCAAATCCCCGAGGCCGGAGCGTTACTACCCCATGACTCGCATCTTTGAGGAGCACCTCAGGTAAACCAGACCCAGTGAGGTTTCTTCCCCTGTACGTTGGCTGGTGAATCCTGTTGATAACCATCAGACCACCTGGCTTGGGTTAGGCCGAATGGCCCCCTTGATTGCGGGAGTCTCGGGTAAACCGGACCCATGGAGGTTTCTTCCCCTGCGAGTCAGCTGGTGAGTCCCGTTGAGAACCACATAAGGGATGGCGCACACGGGGTGCCTTCTTCCCCCGTTGGGTATCTATCTGACCGCCTCGGATCAGGAGAAGCATGGAATGAGGAGGTTTCTGCCCCTATAGCGCTTGCATGCTCCAGAGCCGCCCAGCATTAGGAGGTTTCTGCCTTGAGGGTCTCGACCGCTCACCGATCTGTAGCCCGGTTAGCCGGGACGCTAAGTTATAAGATTCAAGATTGTGTTTTGGAAGGCACCAGGCAGGACGATGCCTCGGGGCTCCCGAGTTGCTATTCTTTTCAGATTTTGTGTGGAGTATGTGCTAAGTCACCTCCATTTTTGTTAACTTTATCTTATTCTAGTTTTGTTTTTCGCCGATGTCTGGCAAAGGGACGCCCGCGCCGGGATCCGCAGAGCCTTAGAGGTTGAAAATCTTCCCTCGTGTAAGTCTCAAATGTTCCACCAGCTCAGGGCTGGACTCGTTCCGCCGATGCTACGTTCCACCAGCTCGGGGCTGGATTCTTTCCGCCGATGCTATGTTCCACCAGCTGAGGGCTGGACTCGTTCCGCCGATGCTATGTTCCACCAGTTCGGGGCTGGATTCGTTTCGCCGAGTCTGTATTATTCCACCAGCTCGGGGCTGGATTTGTTCTGTCGATGCTATGTTCCACCAGCTCGGGGCTGGATTCGTTCAGCCGAGTCTGTATTGTTCCACCAGCTCGGAGCTGGATTCGTTCCGCCGATGCAATGTTCTACCAGCTCGGGGATGGATTCGTTCCGTCGAGTCTGTATTGTTCCACCAGCTCGAAGCTGGATTCGTTCCACCGATGTTATGTTCTACCATATCGGGGATGGATTCATTCCGCCGAGTCTGTATTATTCCACCAGCTCAGGGCCGGATTCGTTTCGCCGATGCTATGTTCCATCAACTCGGGGCTGGATTCATTCCGCCGAGTCTGTATTGTTCTACCAGCTCGGGGCCGGATTCGTTCCGCCTATGCTATGTTCCACCAGCTCGGGGTTGGATTCGTTTCGTCGATTCTGTATTGTTCCAACAACTTGGGGCTGGATTCGTTCCGCCAAGTCTGTACTGTTCCACTAGCTCAGGGTTGGATTCCTTCCGCCGAGGCTACTGGTCTCTCCAAACCTCGGGGTTGGGTTACGTCCCACCAAGTACCTGATTTCGGCTTCAGGACAAATCGTATGAAGATGTTGAAGATGACCTGATTGGCGCTAGAGCAGTTTTTGCATGATTCCTAAGCCCAACCACCTGACGGCTGATCAACATACTTCTGATTCTTTAGAGTTCTCGGCACCAACTCGCACACTCGTTGGACCCCATAACTATGGAACAAATGTTGATGGGGATTCATGCAACTAAGATATTCAAACATTTCGGCAAGGGCAAAGTGTGAGCTTCTACTTTAGGAGAATCAGACTGCCAGATTTATGGGCCAGTTCTCAGGCAGTACGAGATTCTGAGCACCCTCATCGGATCTAGCGCGGATTTCATGGGCCGACAACATCAAAACCGATGCCGACCACTTAGGACCAGCGGCTTGGTTTGATGTACCTTATCTCTTGGAATAAGGTGATGAGTTCGGATATTTCGGGTCAAGACGGAAACTGCTTGGGAAGCTCGACTTATCACTTGGCCGACCTCTTTCACAAACTGCAATGCTGGCGTCACAAAGATATTGGAACAGTATTGTATATCCATTAGTATATAAGGGGAGGAAGATCACACTTGTAGGGGTTGTAATAATTTTCATTCGATTATTACTTATAAGAAACAAAAAAAAAAAGAACAACCAACAGCTCGGTTACTATTAGATCTGCCCCTAAACAGGTCGGTCCGACTCGTTTTGGTAATAAAATAACCACATCTACTTTGTGCCCGTGGACGTAGGCTGGATCAGTTCGGTCGAACCACGTTAAACACTCTCTGTCGATTTTCTTGCGTTTGCTTGGCTTCTTGCCACATTTGTCTTTGGTCTCCCCATAACCAAACAAATTCAGGGTTGTCTCGGGAGGGTTATCTCGAAACTACCTCTGGGACCAAAATTTTGTTCAATATCTAAAAAAACTAACAGCATAAGTTATGTTGTCAAGATAAAATTTACAATTGCTGTCCCTTCTCTTAACTCTATAGTATGGGCAAGCAAGATCGGTTTCGATTTTGATTCCGGAGAATTGGTACCTACCTAAAAAATCAGTTTGTAACTAATTAAATTTGGAACCTATCCAATTAAATAAAGAACATTTTTTTATTGATTCCAATTCGATTCCGGTCTGATTTTGGATTATCCTATTTTTTTACCATTCTCAACAAATACTTATATATAAGTATACTTACTTGCATAAGGTGGCTAATCACTGCCATTTGCTATTTGTAGTATAGTTTCTAAGGGCAGCACCATCCCTAAACATACATTTCCTGCTAAACAACCAGCTGCCTACTAAACAACTTGTTGCGATAGAGGCAGCGAGAGTGAGAGAGGCAGAAACTATTTTTTGAATCTCAAATTAGGTTTAAATAAGATCTTAAATCGGTTCTAATATCGGTTCCAAAAATAGATTTTGATTCTGGTTAAATGGTCTGATTTCAGTTCCTAGCACTACAGAACTACAACGACAATTCGGTTCTTTCCGATTAAAATTGATTCTTTAATTTTTAGAATTGTAGCAATCCTAAAAGGACCGAAACCGACTCTTAATTCGAAAAATCAATTCGGTTCTTTCCGATTTCAGTTAGAGCGGGAACCGTTGCTCATATTATTTTTATGAAAATTCGGAAGTGTATCTGTTTTTTCTACGAAAATGTTGTGGGTATATTTTATCCTTTATCTAAATTTATCCCGATTCCTCTCCACCAATCTGTCTAATTTTTCCCAAATTTTTAATTTTACTTAACAACCCCTAACTCTCTACATGATCAAACAAGCCTTTCTTCAAATCGTCCCCAAGACTCCACGGCGCATTGAACCACTGTTCTTGACCGCCGTTGCCGCCGTCGGTGTCGCCGAACAGTTGGTCGAGTTTTCCATCAATTTCTCGAGAAAGGTTCCAAACATTTGAGCTAGATTGGTTGTTTTCGTCGCCGTCGTCGTCGTCGTTGTTGTTATTGCTGCTGTTGCCGTGATTGGTGGAGAGGAATCTGGAGAAACAGAATAGGGGAGAGACGTTAGAGCTTCGGGGATACGGAGGGGATTTTGAAGAAAGATTTGTTAGTAAACGAAAATATGATTCGAGAGAGCATTGTCTAAAGAGAAAAACAATTACCAGAAAAGAGAAGATAATAAATAATGAATGAAACGGCGGGGTTTTGATCTGTTAATTTTTTTTTTTTTTTTTTTTAGGTGGTTTAGAACGCACAGTTTTGGTGAAATTAGACGACATCGTTTTATTGTAACTTTAGAATTTATTTGTAAAGACGCGATGGAATTAGGTAACATAAATTATCTATCAAAGGTAGTCAAAGATAGTCAACTCAATTATGCGGATCTTTCAAAAGATTTGCAGAATGTGAATAGACAGACATTGAATCACTTGTTGTAACCAACAAAATTAATACAAGAAAATACAAGAAACTAATAACAGTAACTGGACTAAAACTATTTATTATTACATATTGGTGATTTTACATGATGATCATTAATATATATTATGATGATAAATTTGATCATGAATCACAGCTCATGCGCATCGGCGATTGAGAACAGAGAATTGAACCTGGAGTTGAAAGAATCCCAACACATTCCTATTTGGTCACCAGACCCATTCTCTTCTGCGCACAAAATCCGAACCCCAGTGACCAATAAACACATAGCTCTTTGAAGATTCCCAATACTTGAATACCAAAACTGTGCATTGAATTTGTATCACAATCCCACACGCTTACACACCAAGCCTCCTCCTCTCATTACTTCCTCACCACCCTCGATATAAGGCTTGATGTTCTCTCCACCAAACAACTTCTCACCAACAGTCTCGACAGATTCCCCAATCGCTATCAGTAAGTGTCTTGGTGATCTTCCATGGATAATTGAATAGACTTAATTTCGTTGATACCCCAATTCGCTTCTCTGCTTCTTCCTCGCCAGGTAGATAATTTTTCATTAACCCAATGTTATAGCCACAATTTTGCTATCATCTCTGCAGTGACAATACGATTTGATCAGGTTTGGAGTCTTTGATACTCCAAGTTTGATCTATATACACATTTTTGTTGAAACAGGGCGGGTTGTAATAATAGTTGCTGCCTTGTTTTTCTGCAGGTGGTGTATACACATACACGCTTCCTGTGTGGCGACATGTTGTTTCTTTAGGTGAAGAACACGATATTCGTTTCGTTTGGGTTTGGAAGATGAATGTTTTTGAATATTCTCCTCCATTCTTGAACCTGAGAAGCCATGAACTGAAGAAGAAACGGACCCACCATTGCCGTCAACTGAAGAAATATTAGACACATTGTTTTCTTCTTCATCATTGCTGTGATTCTCTTGCTTCATGGACTCAATCTTTCCCATTGTTTTGATAATCAAAGTTTAGGGTTTTGATTCTTGAGGCTTTTTACAAAAAGAGAGATGAATTTTTATGGGTTTGCATTTGTGGAATGTAAAAGAGAAGTTTCGCACTTATATAGATCACTAATCAGAATTGAATTAGGAAACAAAATGCATAATCACAAAACTAATTTGTTGCAAGGATAGTAGGATTTCCTATCCATTTAAGGTTTCCTTAATTACTCTTGAGTGTGATCAGATAATTTAGAAAGTGTTTGTTTGTATATTATTTTGAAAATCTTCCAAACTTCATCACGTGCATGCGGTTATAATTCTTTATGTAATAATAATTAAATTGAGTTAGTTACATTAATGATTTTAAATAACGTCAATTATGACTCCAGGCCAAGGGTAATAATATTGTACTTCACATATCATTTAAATCAAAAATTATAATTTCCGTTGACAAATCGTTTCCCGGTATAATTTCCCTCCGGCCAGACTCTCCACATTCTCCTTTCGCCAGCGAAAATTCTATCAATATTTTTTTTCCATAGATTGAAGGGATACCCATTTTCCTTTTCTCAAGTAATTTATTTTAATGGGTTTCCTTTAATTAGCTGATACTGTTCTTTGTAATTGTTATACGCAGCGAGCCATTTTTGTTGCAAATTTTGAAAAGGGATTTGAAAATTCGGGTTATCCAAATTCTGACCCTATGCGAATTACAGACAATAAGCAGGACAAGTCCTGTTACTGCTACTATGGAATTGCAACAGGTAATTTTAACAGGCAACCACAATAACAAATAAATAAAATATGCTGCAAATGTAAAAACAATAACAATAATTAAAGCAGCAATATAATCAAACCACACAAAATCAACACAAGTAATTTGGTGACGAAGTGGAAAACTCTTCCGAGTAAAAACCACACCTCCGGTTATATCGGCTACCAGCCAATCCACTATATCGAGAAAAACTTACAGCGATGGTCAAGACCTAAGGTGGCAATTCCACCGACTCAAGTACCTCTATACTGCAAGAACTCAAGGCAACTCCTCAAGCCCGCAACCCACGGTTTTCTTCAGAACCTCTGAAGTCTCTGAGTAGATTATATCACCAATGAACGCCGGAACTCCGACTACCAAAACTCCTCCTATAGAACTCTAAAGGATTAGGGAATTTGGGTTAAGTTGTGTTGAAGGTTTATCAAAGAAAGGATTTCACCATTAACAAAGAAGACATAAGATTCAAAGAGTCTTCAAGGTGAAATCAAAGAGAGTTGAAAGCTTTGAGAGATTTGGCTCAAGAGAAATATGCTTCAACTAATGAGAATGGCGGCTAAGGGTTATATTTATAGGTAGGGTGAAAACCTAGGGTTTTGCAGGCCAAAAACGTGTCCAGATCGCAGTCGCGTTCGAACGCTTACTAGAACGCTACACGAACGCGCCCTTTCTGTGAAGACTCGTTCGAACGTCAATCGAACGCACAACGAACGTGAGCTCTCTGGAATGCTCCCGTTCGAACCCCACAAGAACGTGCCTCGAACGTTTGCTCTCTGGAATGTGCCCGTTCGAACCCAATAGAGAACGTGACACTAACGCCAACCGTTCGAACACTGCAATGAACGCACCACGAACGTATGTCTGATGCACAGCAGCCAAAAACCAGTCCAATTGCACAAAGATCTTCAAGAAAGATTACAACTCAATTGAACTTGTTTTGTCACGGACACATGCCAATAAAAATGGAACTCACAGGATTGAAACTTGAACTTGTGTGCTCACTTGGGTATGTTTTTTATTCATAAGCTGTTAATGTTTTTGGTTTGTTTAGGCTCAACTGTTTGATTTCAGTTTGTTTGAATCTTCTGCATTTTTTTTTTTTTTTTTGTAGAGTTTCATTAGACTAAAATAAGGAATTAGGGAAGCAGTAATTATGACTTTTGTTTGGACCTAGTAACAAAAATTTGAATTTAATATTGAATTGAGTTTTGTATCGAGTGTTTTTTTAAAAAAAAATTATGATTGATAATTATTAAATAAATGTTTGAGCACAAAAAAGATGAGCACCTGATCTAAATTCTAGTAATAGATTGGTGAATAATTTAAGTGCAATTAAATTTGTGAAGACATTCCAAAACAAGCAGGAGTCTTAACTCTTAGACAGGCTAAAGCAACATTTTGGGACCTTGAGCAGGATACCTTTCTTAACTCAAGTTTTGGTTATATCAAAGGCATTTGTCTAGTTTAGATGACTTTAATTGATAGATGTGTCTGAAAATGTAATAGGTTTAGCTCAGATTAGGCTCACTAGTTAGTCCCTTGGTGGAGCGGATTGTTCAGTGTCACGTCCCAACTTATTTACTTCATGCATGATGATTTTTGGTGTGGCTACACACCCATTTTAGTGGCTAAAAAATATGGCCAAGTATTGGGCCAACTTTGGGGAGCATTTCATCCCATAAGTTGCAGTACAGAGGTTGCTGGGATGCCTTATTTTGGACAGTTTTATCATATTTCATGATTGAGGCATCTAGGGCTAAATTGGAGCCTTATTTAGGCTATTCCATCTATTTAGGAAAATATCATAGAGGAGCTACATATATTATGTTTCCTGTATGGGTAGATTATTTCATGTTGTAGTGTGATTTATAGGATTAGTTGAATTGTTACCTTATAGCAGTAGGTTTACTTAATGTGTATCTAAACAAAGCCTCATAAAAGGTAGTGAAAGAAGTTATTCAACATATTCTCTCTCACAAATCGTGGCTCTCGCTCCCTCTAAACATGTAATACTTCGGCTATCATGACATATCTATTACAGTCATTTTGTCCCTGCATGATGTGTAATTATGTATATAATCATATATTAAGAGATTTGAAGTACTTGTAACCCATCATAGGAGTTTAGAATAATTTTTATGAACTTTCAGTACTCTTTATGATTTATCTGTTTTTATGAACAATCCTTAGTATGTTGACCATATCTTGAACAAAAATTATCATTTTTCAGTGATTTCAGTACTGTTGGAAAGATCATACACGGGGCTACGACTTTCATGTTAAGAATTTTTCCTAATTACACGAGTAACTAAGTCAATTTTGGGTTTTAATTCCGAGCTATAATGTTATTTAGTAGCAATTGAACATGTGAGTGATCATTTAATATTATTTTAAAGAATAAAAATCAGCCAACTTGTGGCTTAAAATATTTTGTCTCTAATTCCCCTTCCTTCTCCAACCAAAACCCACGCCCAAAACTGACCCTTCCTCATTCCATTATCGCTCTCTCATGGCAAGAAAGAACTAAGCTTGGTGGCAATTTTCTTGTATTTTCAAGTCATAATTGGATCAAGGTAAGTCTTTCATTCTTACTTTAGAGGTTGCTTAGAAATTTTCATGATCTTTCAAGCCTAATACTTGAACCCATAGAAACCCATCAAGTTAATAAGAGTGTGAACTATGCTTTGATGGATGAGTTTTGTCATGTTTTACATGAGTTAAATGGAACAAGAAATCCTAGATATGGGTTATTATTTTTGGTGAATTTGGGTGCTTGGGGAGGATGTGGTATATCATGTGTCGGGGTGTGGGGCCCGCCTGCTGTGAGAGAGATGACATATACACCCGGCACATGATATAATTTTCGCTTGGGGAGATCCCTTTGAAGGGTTGAATGATGTTTGAGTGCATGGTATTATGTGTTGTTGCACATGTTTTAATGTTGGTGTTACCATAGTAATTGATGGATGAAGTATTTTTCCCCTTGTGGGGTTGCAAGTGATGAGTCTTTAATCAAACCTGAATTTCAGATCGTGTTGCGACACGTAGGGACATGCGTCTCGACGCGGCATCAAGCGTTGCTTTTTTACTCAAATTTTTTTGGTGAAGAGTCATAATTAGGAAGATAAGTGAAGTTCACAAAGAGATAAAACTAGAAAATTTTTAAGGCTCCAGATAATATATTTTCGCACACGCATAAAAATAAAAGAGAATCATTCTTGTCATTCCATGTACTTTGTTTCCTAGTAATTCCATTCAATTGAAACCATTTAGTTACTAGTTATTGGATTGTAACTTTGTCCTCATATGAAATATATTTGTTTAACAATGAATGAATTCCGATTAAACGATTTAATCCAAGATAAATTTTAGAATAATTAATGTTATTGTATAATAATTAACTATTTGTTTCAATAATCAACACATTGATTAGTAGCTACCCAAGTGTACAAAGAGTACACTTCATTAGAGGTAATTTGGGTTATGATTCATTTATTCATTCGATTCGATTCACTTTAAAGCGATATGGATTTGAAAAAATAAATTCGTTTAATAAATGAGTCGATTCAATTCGATTCATTTATTAAACGAATCGAATATCTATCTCTCTCACAATGGATGACAGATCTCATATGATAAACACTAGTTAACATGTGCATCGATCCATACCCAATAAACATTCAGATGCCAGACTATAAAAGATTTCAGACATACATTGCATCAAAATATGGAGAATCACATGTAAAAGCACAGTAGCATCTTAAATCAGAGGACCATGTTTACTATTTGACTCGAAAAAAACCTCATTTTGATGGTTATGTGAGTTATCTAATAGAAGTCTTATGTGAGTCATTTAGTAATCATCTACAATAAATATATATGTGTCTATACGAGCTTTCGAAGCCCATGGCTCATAGAGATAAACTATCAGGATTGTATCTCACTATAGACATGTACTAGTCTTGCACGAATTTACTAACCGACATATGTCAGTAAAGTATCGACTAGAAATATATTTATCTAAACATATTTAGATTAATTCTAACAAATTTGATTAATTATGTATGTAAAAGACAATGGATGGTAATATATATTAAATAATGAATTGAAATACATCATTATTCGTATTTATAATCCGTACAATTTGCCCACGCTCTTGCCAAATTGGCAATTAGCGAAGCTCATCCTGTTATTTGGAAAGATAGCTTTCCTTCAAATATTAGGTGTATTCTCACCTCTTTGAGTTTGCAATGAATTTATGATTTCCTTTCAAAAAAAAAAAAAAAAAAAACATAAGGTACATTTTAAAACCTAATATAACATAATTCCCCTCGATATTTTATCAATCGATATATGGGAAAATATCAATTAGACCTCCATAATTTAGTGAAATGGCCATAAATATCTCTTATTTTCAGAAATAATAATAAATATCCTCTTATTTTCATAAATAGTGACACCCTTTATTTACAAACATATGGGTTTATATGTCCCAAAAGGGGGTTCATATGACCATTTCTAAAAATAAAGGGCCTTTATATACATTAGAATAAACCTTTGGGATTTAGATGTATTTTTCCCTCTACCATAAAAAATCAAAATTTCCCAAAAGAAAAAAAAGGTTATCTTATTTTATTAAGAGCATATTTGAAGGCCCACTTTTATTACGTTGTATTAAATTTATCATTTTGATTCATTTTTCCCCTTTTAATAGCTCTCTCTTCATCTCTTGCATCTATTCCATACCAAAATTTTTGTTTATAGGTATTGACCTTTTTGCCCCTTTACCTCAAGTCAATCTCTCATTTTTCATTACTAATTAAATTATTATATGTAGTTTCATAATATTAAAATAAAATATCATAATTATAAATTTTTGTCTTAGATTTTAATTTTTTTTTAGAGGAAACTGACTAGCTCTCACATATCATTTTGGAGTTTAAAATGACAAACTATATTTGATGTTGTGATTTGATGAGGTAACAAAATTTTATTTTGTTCAAAATATAATTTTAGTATTTGGTTAATGATAAAAAAATTATTATTATTAATCGTGTTTTCTTTTAAAAACTGAGTTTTGCAAATGATAAAACTTTTAGTTTTCCCTCACCATCAAAATATTAGAAAAGCATACCGCAATAATTTTTTTAGCATAAAATAAAATTATATAACACTATATATGAACCATCATTTACTCACTACATTTTTTTAATCACAATACTAAACAAATTAATTGAATTATCAAATTTACTAAGAACTTCAGTCTACAAAAATGAATGGATTTTTTTTTTTTTAATGTTCATATTCTGCTAAAAAATGACATATTAGATCAGTAATATAAAAACTAAGTGAGGACTAAAACTAACCGTAAATATGTGTATAATGTTGTTAAAAAAGTATTTTTAACACTCCGTCTCTATAATTTTTGTATTAACAATCTTGAAGTCACAAAATAAAAGGCAGTATGAGTTCAACCATGAACCATCACACACTCTTTTTCATGTGACATCTATTTTCCGCGAGTATAAGCTATATTATAAACTTATCAAATTTTATATTGTTGACGACTGTTTTTCATTTTAGAGGTAATTCAGGAAAATCACTTCTCGAACAAACCTCAAGCAAATGTGAATTTGTTTGGTTTATTGGGAACCGAATGCAAACTTAGCAGGCAAATATGAAATCACACAGACAAAATAAAGGATTTAACGTTATTCGGCGGAATGGATTCAACCTACGTCCACAGGCACAAGAAAAATGAAATCTTTATTACCACCTCGGGTCTGACCGACCTCTTTTTCTCTCTCTAATTCAGAACTCTTTTTTCTCTTTTACAAATGAAGAAACAATTGTCTCTTTCTAGAAAACAATTGACCAGCCCTTTACAATGAACTTTCAACCTCTTTATATACTAGGTCCAATTTCACTGTTACACCAACTTGTGACGTCAGTCACGTGAACTTATCACAACTGCGCAGGCTCTCTTCCCCAACCACTCTGCAAAAAGTAACTATGTCATCTGACACCGACCATACCACTTGTGGTAACTGCAACACGCTATGCCACAGTGTCAGCCTGTACTTTAACTACTCCCACGTGATTGCGTGTGTCAGTCAATAAGCTGGCAGCCCTGCTCCGTCCCATCAGCCACTGGCCTACTTTTATCCCATCAGTCCTTTGTTATCCCAAACTTTCATTAGGGCTTACGTCGCCCATCTAAGAACACAATATTACAACCCCGACCCGCATCCTTGGGTCGGGAAATTGAGATGATCGACTGCAAATTGAAATGACCGACCAATCCCACCAGGTCGGGTCGGTGCTGAGACGTGTTGTAAATTTAGTGTCATTAAACATCAAATAACATGCAAACAATCAATTCAAACCAGAAAATTGTATCTAATATGCATAAACCATAAAACCTTAAAACTTGATAATTTGGAAAAAAACATTATGAATACAAGTCGAGATAATCCTCTGTCCTTAAGAACTTATTGGCCCCGTCACAGGTGCTTTACGGATTCGCAATGGCCAATGATCTCCCAGGATAACTTGGTTCCTTCTTGTCCAAGGAGCACTCCTTGACAAGTGTTTGAAACTGAGATCAATGGTGGAACTCTCTCTCAAAATCAAACAAACAAAACAAATGTCTCTGAAATTTGGATTTCTTTCCTCTATATCTGTATTTGGATATGAGGCTCTTTTATAAGGCATGGAAGAGTGCCAATAGGGCACCCCTTGGGGTGGGGTGCAACCCTTCAAAGGGTTGTACCCCTCACATGCACCCAATGCATCCAAAAGACAAATATACCATTAATGAATATTTATAAGAATTTCTAACAATCCCCCACAATTCTTCAAATATTCATAGAGACACTTGAGAGAGTTACCATAAACTAAAGCTGCATCGAAATAGGTAGCTTTCGCCTTGAACCTTTCCTAGTGAGTGACAATCGGATTTACTTGGCAAACCAGTGACCCATAGTCTTGAACTGTTCTGCCGTTGGTGTAAACCAAGACAACTGCCAACACACAGCTTTACTTCGACCATTTTCCTATTCTATGGTTGTGTTTATTTCGGCTGTGAACAACGGTCCCGGATTCATCAAGCACTTTAGGGTAACCCGCCTTTAAAAGTTCTCATGGAAGCGGCATCACTTCTTACTTGAAATAGGTGATCTACTATCAAGAGGTAATCTATCTTTACCCCCATTAGGACTCATCTCCTAATATAGTGATCATTAAAAGTCTTAGATTATCCTAACCAATGACATACAGCACTCAGCGTCATTATCGGAATGGGAAAGAGTACAAAACTCTTCAGTGATTGTTTTGAATTGCACAAAGTTTATGTTGTCCCTTTTGAACCTAGATCTTGGGATCTCCAGTCAGCTAGGTTGGGTTTCCACAGTGACAATTCTTAGATTATAGGCTTCAAGCCCATTCCCCTCGATGACTTCTCAACTTGCTCTCGAGGTAAACATTTAGTTAGTGGATCCGCTAGGTTTTCCTTCGACTTGACATAATCAATCGTTATTATGCCACTTGAGAGCAGTTGACGTATGGTATTATGTCTCCGACGTATGTGTCGAGACTTACCATTATACATTGTATTTTGGGCTATCCCAATAGCCGATTGGCTATTACAATGTACGCTAATCGCTGGCACCGGTTTGGGCCAACTAGGAATATCCTCCAGAAGTTTCAAAGTCATTCTGCTTCTTCTGCTGTTTTGTCTAACGCTATGAACTCAGATTCCATAGTAGACCGGGCAATACATGTTTTCCTTGAGGATTTCCATGACACGGCTGCATTACCAAATGTGAAAACAAATCCACTTGTAGATTTGGAATCCACCGTATCAGATATTCAGTTAGCATCGCTGTATCTCTCTAGTACAGCAGGAATCTTTCGTAATATAGCCCATATTTTGAAGTTTCTCTCACATACCTCAAAACTCTTACAATGGCTTTCCAATCTTTATGTCATGGATTGCTTGTATATCTACTAAGCCGGTTCACAGCTTGTGCGATATCAGGTCGTGTGTAATTCATGAGATACATCAGACTTCCGATGATTCTCGAATACTCTAATTGCGATACGCTTGAGCCAGTACTTTTTGATAGATGAAGATTTGGGTCTACTGGGGTTCTAGCCACATTTAGATCCCCTTTGATATATTTATCAAGTATCTTCTCAATATAATGAGTCTGAGATAATATATATCTGTCTGATGTCCTGGAAATTTTAATTCCTAGGATCACATCAGTTACTCCCAAATCTTTCATATCAAATCTGCTGGATAACACATTTTTGGTAGACCGAATCATTTCATGATTACTACCAATTATCAGCATATCGTCTACATAGAGACACACAATGACATATCTTTTTGAGTTGATTTGGTGTACACACACTTATCACACTCATTGGTTTTGAACCCACTTGACAACATTTCTTTGTCAAATTTCTCATGCCATTGTTTATGTGCTTGTGTTAATCCGTACAAGGATTTTACAAGTTTACACATCTTCTGTTCTTGTCCAGGAACACTAAACCCTTCTGGTTGTTCCATGTAAATCTCTTCATCCAAATCACCATTCAAGAATGTCGTCTTTACATTCATTTGATGTATTTCAAGACCAAATATAGATGTTATGGCTATGAGCATTCTTATCGATATGATACGAGTCACTGGTGAATAGGTGTCAAAGTAATCAAGGCATTCATTTTGTCTATAACCTTTTATGACAAGTCTCGCCTTGTACTTATCTATTGATCCATTTGTTTTCATCTTCCTTTTGAATATCCATTTGTAGCCCAGCGGCTTACAACCTGGTGGAAGATCAACCAACTCTCAAGTATGGTTCTGTGGGATTGAATCAATCTCACTGTTAATAGCCTCTTTCCAAAGAGGTGCCTCCAGAGAAGCCATAGCTTCTTTATAGCTTTAAGGCTCATTTTCTAACAAGTATGTCAGAAAATCGGGACCAAACGACTTAGACGTTCTAGCTCTTTTGCTACGTCTAGGCTCGATAGTCTCAACATTTACACGTTGATCTGATTCTTGGTCAACCTGATCACTGTCATTGACAGTATCAACTATTCTTTTGAAAGACTATGTTCTCTGTCTTTCCTTGCAAGGAAACGTCTCTTCAAAAAAATGTTGCATTCCTTGACTCAATTATCATGTTAGGATTGATGTCAGGAATCTCCGACTTGTGTACCAAGAATCGATACGTACTACTGTTACGAGCATATCCAATGAATATACAATCAACAGTTTTGGGTCCTATTCTAACCTTCTTAGGTTTAGGAACCATTATTTTGGCAAGGCACCCCCATACTTTTAGGTATTTGTAGGAAGGTACGAAACATTTCCATAACTCATATGGTGTCTTGTCCAACCTTATGTGAGGAAGCTTGTTTAGAACGTAGTTCACGGAAAGCAAGGCTTCCCCCATAAGTTCTGGGGTAAACCCGAACTCGTCAACATGGCGTTCATCATTTCCTTCAACATTCGGTTTTTACGCTCCACAATTCCGTTCTGTTGAGGAGAATAAGGAGCAGTGGTTTCGTGAATAATTCCGTGCATAGAACAATATTCACCGAATGGTGAAACATATTCACCACCTCTATCACTCCTGATTCTTTTGATTTTCTTGCCAAGTTGATTTTCAACTTCGTTCTTATAGTGTACGAAGCTCTCAATCGCTTCAGCTTTGCTCCTCAGCAAGTACACATAACAGAATCTTGTGCTGTCATCGATAAAAGTGACAAAGTACTTTTTACCGCCTCTTGTTTGCACAATATTCATGTCACACACGTCAGTGTGTACAAGTTCTAAAGGTTCAGAACTGCGTTCAACAGAATGAAATGATGTTCTATGCATTTTTACTTCAACACATGTCTCACACTTATGTTGGCTATCAATTGCAAATTTAGGTATAAGGTCCATGTTAATTAATTTACGCATGGTATCATAATTAACATATCCTAACCTCTCATGCCATACATTTTGTGACGCAATAATATAAGCAGAATCATTAGCTTTATTAATAGCATGATTGACAATCATTACATTTAGCTTGAAAATGCCCTCAGTTAGGTAACATTTTCCTACATACATATCATTCTTAGTCATTACAAACTTATCAGAAACAAACACAAACTTAAAACCAGCCTTACTAAGAAGAGAGTCTGAGACCAAGTTCTTCCGAATATCTAGAACATGCAGTACATTTCTCAATGTTAGCTCCTTTCCGGATGTCATCTTCAGAACCATTGTGCCTTGTCCAACCACCTAAGAGGTAGACGAGTTTCTCATTGTTAGATGATCGCCGCCATCGACCTTCTGGTACATGGAAAACATCTTGCTATCTGCACATATATGACGAGTAGCCCCAGTGTCTATCCACCATTCTCTCGAATTCCCAACTATGTTGGCTTCGGTTACCACTGCTGATAATTCCATCTCTGAGATATCATCAGACAGTTGCTCACCTTCCGTGACATGGGCCTCATTTTTCTTTTTCTTGCCCTTGTCCTGAGACTTCTTGTTTCTGCAGTCCTTTGACATATGACCGCTCTTTCCACAGTTGTAGCATTTCCCCTTGAACTTCTTGTTCGAAGAATCAGCTCCATTGTTCTTTCTTTTCTTGTTACCCTTCACACCCTCAATGATGTTGGCCTTAGACTTCATAGTCTTGTAGCTGGCCTTCTCGGACATCATGTTGTCCTCCTCGATTCTCAATCAAACACTAAGGTCTTCAAGGCTCATCTGCTTCTTTTTGTGTTTCAGATAGCTCCTGAAGTCCTTCCATGATGGATGCAACTTTTCAATTATGGCGACAACTTGAAACATCTCACAAAGTTTCATACCCTCATCCAGTATTTCATGAATGATCAGCTGCAGTTTACCCAACTGAGACATCACCGTCCTTGAATCTACCATCTTGTAATCCAGGAACCTACCCATGATAAATTTCTTTTGTCCGGCATCCTCGGTTTTATACTTCTTCTCGAGAGATTCCCAGAGAATCTTCGCAGAAGTCATGCCTTGGTACACATTGTACATGGTATTGTCAAGACCACCCAAAAAGTAGTTCTTGCATAAGAAGTCTCCAGACATCCAAGTCTGTTCTCGCTCTTCCTTGGCCATTTCAGATTCACCCTCCACAGGACCCGGAGGATCTTTGAGGAATTTAGCCAACTGGAGAGTTGTCAGGTAGAATAGCATTTTGCTCTGCCACTGCTTGAAATTTGCCCCACCAAATTTCTTCGGCTTTTCTCCATGAGAGACCGGTACTGTGATATTTTCGCTAGCCATTTGTAACTGGAAAAATCCAATAGGGGTCAATTAGTCTACAAAAGACAAATTGCACAACGATCAACGAATGATCTTGTTCACAGTGATGTACCAGGTAACCACTTGTTGTTCTATTGGACGGTGGTTCCAATAAACACAAGTCCTTGAATTTCAACTAAAGATTCTTTAGAAAAATGAATAAACGAATATTGCCTTTTAGACATAATATTCTTTAAACACTTTTCCAATATGATCTTTTAGCAATTCAAACCCAGAACTACACTTTATACAATAGTACAGACAATGTACAATATGTGTGGATATGTGTAAGTGTCAATCAAGATTGGATGAAATTTCTTGTGTATGATTACACTTTAAATTCTCAACCAAGTATGCAACACACAATCAATTTCAACTTTATCATTATGTGTATGCTTGTGAAAATTGAACAACCTAATAATAACTTAAATCTATACTACCAAGATTAATGTGTTACAGTATATGACTTACTAAGTTAATATTAATTTAACTTTGCAGTTTATAATAATTACAGGACTATTTCGTTAGTGTCGCGTTCGTATATACATTCGAACGAGACTGGCAGTGTGGATGCGTTCGTGTTGCGTTTGACAACGCGTTCGAACAAAGTGTTTCCAGAGAGTTCACGTTCGAGTAGCGTTTGATAACGCGTTCGAACAGAATGATTCCAGAGAGTTCACGTTCGTATAGCGTTCGAGAACGCGTTCGAACGGAATGATTCCAGAGAGTTTGCGTTCGAGTTGCATTTAGGACACGTTCGAACGTTCTTAGGCAGAAGGCTTGCGTTCGAGTTGCGTTTGAAGACGCGTTCGAACGTTCTTAAGAAATTTCAAATTTAAGCATTCGCGTTCGTCGGGCGTTCGAACGCCCTACGGGTTTTTCATGCACAGTTCGTATTTTCCCAGAGAATCTTCTTCCCTATCATGCAAATTACTATCTAACAACACTAGAATCCAATAAGTTCTTAAGTTTGTTGTAAATTTAATGTCATTAAACATCAAATAACATGCAAACAACCAATTCAAACCAGAAAATTGTATCTAATATGCATAAACCCTAGAAACCTTAAAACTTGATAATTTGGAAAAAAAACCTTATGAATTCAAGTCGAGATAATCCTTTGTCCTTAAGAACTTATTGGCCCCGTCACATGTGCTTTACGGATTGGCAATTGGCCAATGTTCTCCCAGGATAACTTGGTTCCTTCTTGTCCAATGAGCACTCATTGACAAGTGTTTGAAACTGGGATCAATGGTGGAACTCTCTCTCAAAATCAAACAAATAAAACAAATGTCTCTGAAATTCGGATTTTTTCCTCTATATCTTGTATTTGGATATTATGCCTCTTTTATAACGCATGGAAGGGTGCCAATAGGGCACCCCTTGGGGTGGGGTGCAACCCTCCAAATGGTTGTACCCCTCACATGCACCCAATGCATCCAAAAGACAAATATACCATTAATGAATATTTATAAGAATTTCCAACAATACGTTCACTCCCCTCATCTTCCCTGAACATCTTTCCACTTCGGGTCGGACATCAAGTGCAAACTAATCATGATTTTCTCGTCGGGCCGGATGCTTATGTCTCTAGGGGCTGAGCCCCTTATTCGAGAAGTGAAAATCTATTTTATACCCTTCTTCATACTTCGAATCTTCTCAAGTCAAGAAATCACCATCAACTTATATCAAAGGATACATTAGCGAGTGTTGCAAAGTTTGATCATGCACACAGCAGTGTCCTTGAAACTAAAATATTATCGACTCTCCGCTTCCCTCACAAAATTATTTGAGTGACGAGTTATGGAATTAAAATATCACGTGATTCTTTTTTATTTTCTTATATTTTTTTTATAATTAAATTTTATAAAAATAGAGTAATGATATTCAAATAAAAAAATTACATGAAGGAAAACACTAAAAGTCAAAAAAATACTACAAGACAACAAAATTCACTATTGGACAAATTTTATTTTTTATTTTTTGTCTTTAGTATTTTTATATACATTTTTGTAAGTTTATTGTACAAAAATAAAGTGATGTTTTAATAACAATTTTTTAATAAATTACTTTAAAATTATTTTTTTTTTAAATCACACTTGAGTATTATCTTCAATGAATTGACATTTGGCCATGTCATTAATTATTTTTTTTTTCTTGACTCGAACTCACGACCTCAAATTTTGTGCTATATATAAGAGCATTATCTACATGCCATAAATCTCAATAAATACATTAAAATTAAAGCACTAAGTTAACTAATGTTGTTGTTTTGAGAACATTAATTTGTTAAATCAAATTCAAGCTGAAATCCCATAATCTTCAAGCTGACTCAGTATTAAGAGCTTGTGAACTCGGTTGAGCTATGTTACAGTCGGAGAAATAAAGGCCACTCTGCCCTTCAACTTGTGGATGCAATGCAACATAACATGTTGTTGCTGCTCCCTATACCACTCCAGATGAATCAAAATGAACAAAGAAACAAAAATCAAATACGTATAATTAAGAGATTATTTATACGTATTTGAGTTTCTATCTTGTATAAAATTCATCTAAATCTACGGATACTTTATAATAAAAGAGTAATGAATGTAAAGAAATATACCTGCTGAACATTTTTTAACACATATTCACCAATAGTGCGGAAAAGTCCTGCAACAATCCGAAAGGAACACAGTCTTAATCAGCATCGGTCACCCTTTAAATCCTGTTCGGCAACCCCATTTACGAGCGAATCTGTTCGTTTTGGGTAGCGGAGGACTTGGGTCCCGCATTCTCCGCACAACTTTGTTCTATATTGGAAGCCTCTCCTACCTGGGTTGCTCACATTATGATGAAATATGTGGGCGTTATGACTTGAACCATGTACTTGAGTCTGGTATGGTGGTTTCTAAGTGATAGTACCATGGGCTTTATCACTTGAACCATGTACTTGAGTCGATGTGGTGGTTTCTAAGTGAAGTGATGGTATCATAATTACACTTGAAACCATTATATGGACTCAACTTCATGATTAAAGTCACAACACCCATATATTTCATCAAATATATGAGCAACTTACATAGGAAATGATTCTTACAGAAATAAAGTGTTGGAAGAATATGTGTTGTAAATCTAATTTGGCATGCATCACTCAATCAAAACCAGATCACAATCATGTAAATCTTAAAACTTTAAGAACTAGAAAAACCTGATTAAAATTGTCCGAGTCGAGATGATTCTCTGTCCTTAAGAACTTATCAGCCCCGTCTCGGTGCTCTACGAGTTTTGTGGCTAATGTTCTCCCAGGATAACCTGAATTCCTCTTGTTAAAGGGGCACTCCTTAACAAGATCTCGAATTGGAAAATGGAAGAACTCTTTCAGACTCAAAACAGTAAAATCAGACTCACAAATTTAGATTGTTTTTCGATTAATGAGAGTGAACATGGAGGCATCCTTATAAAGGCATGGAATGGTGCCTTAAGGGCACCCTTTAGTTTAGGGTGCAACCCTCCATAGGGTTGTACCTCTCCAATGCACCCTCTCATTCAAAAGACATATCTATCCTCCAATAATATTTGAAGAATTTTCAACAATCCCCCACAATTCTTCAAATATCCATACAGACACTTGAGAGAGTTTTCCGTGAACCAAAGCTGCATCGAAATAGGTAGCTTTCGCCTTGAACCTTTTCTAGTGAATGATAATCGGATTTATTTGGCAAACCAGTGACCCATAGTCTTGAATTGTTCTGTCGTTGGTGTAAACCAAGACAACTACC
This sequence comes from Zanthoxylum bungeanum, assembly GCA_019454045.1. NCBI lineage: Eukaryota > Viridiplantae > Streptophyta > Magnoliopsida > Sapindales > Rutaceae > Zanthoxylum > Zanthoxylum bungeanum. The sequence goes on from SKCR01035920.1 coordinate 36,666, forward strand.
AACACACAGCTTTACTTCAACCATTTCCCGTTCTACAGTTGTGTTCATTTCGGCCCTGAACAACGGTCCTGGATTCATCAAGTACTTTAGGGTAACCGGCCTTTAAAAGTTCCCATGGAAGCGGCTTCACTTCTTACTTGAAATAGGTGATCTAATATGAAGAGGTAATCTGTCTTTACCCCCATTAGGACTCATCTCCTAATATAGTGATCATTAAAAGCCTTAGCTTATCCTAACAATGACAGACAGCACTCAGCGTCATTATCGGAATGGGAAATAGTATAAAACTCTTCAGTGCTTGTTTTGAATTGCACAAAGTTTCTGTTGTCATGACTTATCAACTTGCTCTCGAGGTAAACCTTTAGTTAGTGGATCCGTTAGGTTTCCTTCGACTCAACATAATCGATCAATATTATGCCACTTGAGAGCAGTTGACCTATGGTATTATGTCTCCGACGTATGTGTCGAGACTTACCATTATACATTGTATTTTGGGCTCTCCCAATAGCCGATTGGCTTTCACAATGTATGCTAATCGCTGACACTGGTTTGGGCCAACTAGGAATATCCTTCAGGAAGTTTCTAAGCCATTCTGCTTCTTCCGCTGTTTTGTCTAATGCTATGAACTCTGATTTCATAGTAGACCGGGCAACACATGTTTGCCTCGAGGATTTCCATGACACGACTACATTACCAAGTGTAAAAACAAATCCACTCGTAGATTTGGAATCTACTGTATCAGATATCCAGTCAGCATCGTTGTATGCCTCTAGAACAGTATGATATCTCTCGTAATGTAGCCCATATTTGAAGTTTCTCATACCTCAAAACTCTTACTATGGCTTTCCAGTGGTTATATCATGGATTGCTAGTTTATCTGCTACTAGAGCGATATCAGTTCGTGTGCAGTTCGTGAGATACATCAGACTTCCGATATTCCTCGAATACTCTAATTGCGATACGCTTGAGCCAATATTTTTTGATAGATGAAGAGTTAGGTTAGCTACTCCCAAATCTTTCATATCAAATTTGCTGGATAATACTTTCGTGGTAGACTGAATTAACTCATGATTATTACCAATTATCAGCATATCGTCTACATAGAGATATACAATGACATACACTTTTTGAGTTGATTTGGTGTACACACACTTATCACACTCATTGGATTTAAACCCACTTGACAACATCTCTTTGTAAATTTTCTCATGTCATTGTTAAGGTGCTTGTTTAAATCCGTACAAGGATTTTACAAGTTTGCACACCTTCTGTTTTTATCCAGGAACATTAAACCCTTCTGATTGTTCCATGTAAATCTCTTCATCCAATTCACCATTCAAGAATGTCGTCTTTACATCCATTTGATGTATTTCAAGACCAAATATAGCTGCTATGGATATGAGCATTCTTATCGATGTGATACGAGTCACTGATGAATAGGTGTCAAAGTAATCAAGGCCTTCCTTTTGTCTATAACATTTTATGACAAGTCTTGCCTTGTACTTATCTATTGATCCATCCATTTTCATCTTCCGTTTGAATATCCATTTGTAGCCCAGCGGCTTACAACCTGGAGGAAGATCAACCAACTCCCAAGTATGGTTCTGTAGGATTGAATCAATCTCACTGTTAATAGCCTCTTTCAACAGAGGTGCCTCCGGAGAAGACATAGCTTCTTTATAGCTTTGAGGCTCATTTTCTAACAGGTATGTCATAAAATCGGGACCAAACGACTTAGACGTTCTAGCTCTTTTGCTATGTGTAGGCTCGATTGTCTTAACATTTACACGTTGATCTGATTCTGGGTCAACCTGATCACTATCCTTGACACTATCAACTGTTCTTTTGAGAGACTCTATTTTTTGTCTTTCCTTACAAGGAAACGTCTCTTCAAAAAATGTCACATTCTTTGACTCAATTATCATATTCGGATCGATGTCAAGAATTTCAGACTTGTGTACCAAGAATCGATATGCACTACTGTTGCGAGCATATCCAATGAATATACAGTCAACAGTTTTGGATCATATTCTATCATTCTTAGGTTTATGAACCATTACTTTGGCAATTGGCAAGACACCCCCACATTTTCAAATATTTGTAGGAAGGTACATAACCTTTCCACAACTCATATGGTGTCTTGTCTAATCTCATGTGAGGAAGTTTGTTCAGAACGTAGTTCGCGGAAAGCAAGGCTTTCCCCCACAAGTTCTGAGGTAAACCATAACTTGTCAACATGGCGTTCATCATTTCCTTCAATGTTCGATTTTTGCGCTCAGTAATCCTGTTTTGTTGAGGAGAATAAGGAGCAATGTTTTCGTGAATAATTCCGTGCACAGAACAATATTCACCGAATGATGAAACATATTCACCACCTCTATCATTGTCAAAAATAATAGGATCCAACCCAATTGTCCAAAATTAAACTTGGCCCAACCAAGCCCATTTAACCCAAATATAACAAATTAATACATTATTCTAAATATCATATTAATCTAATTAAAGTGCAATTAACACAGTTAATTAATTAATCTAATATTTTCAAAATATTAATTAATTCAATTAAGCATGCTTTAATCCTCAAATTCATGTCCAACATAAAATTGAGACAAAATCAATTCATTCAACATGCTATAACTCACGGCAATAGGCAAAATAATATCCAATTTTGATTTCAATCCAATTAAATCAACAATCAATATTCATTGCATGCCATTAACATATCCAATTGTTAAATTTTCAAAAAATCACCATGAGTGTTCTAGGGCTAGTTTCGACCATGACATGGATTTCGGGAAAATTAGATCCAATCAATTTTTCACAAATCCTACAATGTATAACTCTAATTTACCATCATCCAAGTATAACCAAACAATCAATTTTGAATTTAGACATGCTCCAAGCAAAAACCACAAATTCAAGTATATAAACCCTAGAAATTAAAATCAAGTTTAGGTGGCTCTTGATACCATTGTTAGTGTCTCTAAGACATCCCCAATGATCCTAAACATGATTCTAGTGTGAATAATCAAGTGAGTGGCGAAAAAAACTTACATTGATCGGATTAGAAAATTCAAAACTTTCTTTGTTGGATGGAAGCTCCAAGCTTAAAATTGAATTCCAAACTCAAGGGTGAGTTTCCCTATCACCTCACAAGACTTCTTTAAGTGCTAGCTTTGAATATTTTGAAAGAAACATTTTTCCCCTTCCAAAGAGAAGCAATCAGCATTGAGGTAGGGAGAAAGATAATGAATAGTTGATATTTTATTTTCCAAAAACTAATACCAAAGTTGGTATGTGTTTTCTTTCAAAAAGCGGTAGATGTATGAAGTAAATGACACATTTACTATTCCAACTACTTACATCACAAATAGTGACAATTGATGTAAGTCATGGGTCCCACCCATTTAATTCCAAATCTAGTTGGCTTACACAACACACTTTGGGCTCGGGTTCGTTTAATCCGATTAAACGAATTTTCCATTGCGACGTAATTAAATCCAATTTAATTAAATAATAATGCCTAGCAAAATTATTACGAAAGTCGCTTACGAATTAATTCCAAATTAATTCGTTTGCCCGAATTAAAATCCAATTTTAATTCTGCATTGAAATCCAATTTCAATTAATATATATCAAATATATTATTTAATCGATTAATTCCAAATTAATCGCGTTCTCTCTTCTAAACGAATTTTATCCCGGATAAATTCTTACCGCAATTAATCCCAGATTAATTTTCTCTCTCATAATTAATCCCAAATTAATTATGTTCGTGTCAAATGTCATTGGTGAATATTTGGGAAGCGACCCAATAGATCCATGGATATGTTGGCAATAAATACGATTGTCGGACTATCCGACACGTGCGTACCGCGTACCACGTTCTCACTGATTTAGAAGACATGGTTGGCTTCTAACAAAGCATTGTGCCTACCCAATTCTCCATAAATATTCAACGAATAATATATAATTTGTATCAGGCATAATATACAATGTATTGCGTAATACGATCCAGTATCGGATGTCACATGCTAGGCCTAGGGCTGGAATTGTGTTTGCCCCGTACAAAGCATATATCGGATCACTAACAACTAGTCTCTGTAATCGGATAATCATGACCTAGTCATACTATCCCGATAGTTGCAACATTTAAGAGTACTAGTTATGTATCACTGCGTGATCACCATCTCCATATGACTGAAGTGATACTCTCATCTTGACATCACACCCAATACACTACGATTCTCAATAAACCCAGAAGAGGCGTACACAGAACCTGTTAAAGCTCTGGACGACCAAAATCAAAGTATACTGATTGTCGCAAGTATTAGCGATGCAAGTTTCAGGTTAAGACCAAATACACCTACCCTGATTCAGATTCCCATAGACACATAATTATACTACCAATGGGACTCCGATGGGTCTATC
>SKCR01035921.1:0-32437 GCA_019454045.1 Zanthoxylum bungeanum
GTCAAGCATTATGTCTGGGATGAACCGTACCTGTTCAAATGATGTGTTGGTCAATTACTGAGACGTTGTGTTCCACAGGATGAGGTCAATAGTATCTTGCAGCATTGTCATTCATCACCATACGACGGACACTTCAGGGAGAATAAAACTGCAGCAAAAGTCCTTCAATCAGGTTTGTTCTGGCCCACTATTTCTAAAGATGCTGATCTAGATGATAGTCACTGGATTGATATTAAGAACATCTTTAAGTATCTTAGACGAACTAAGGATGCTTTCTTATACATGGAGAATGAGAACTTGAAGTGACTGGATTCACCATTGCAAGTTTCCAAACCGAAAAAAACGACTATAAGTCGTAATAAGGGTACTATATAGTTTGAATAACGGAATAGTGAGCTGGAAATCTTCCAAGCAAGATACTGTTGCCGAATAAACAACAAAAACAAAATATTGTTGCAGCTGAGGCAGCAATAAAAGCAATTTTGGATCTGTAAAATTCCTAATTAGATTAGGAGTAGTTATGTTAGCAGCTGAGCTAGGCTACAACACAGGCTAAAGAATTAATGGTCTCATCAACGATCCAAGTATATACTTCAACTATTTCATCTGATTCATCGAATAGACATGTAGGTGTTCATAGCAGGTGAACACTGAACGATTCACTGAAGATTCCTAATAGATGGTAAGCCAACATCAATAACAATCGTTTCGAGTTGAGTATCACAATGGTCCTTCTGTTGGGGCGGTTGTGGAATCCCTAGGGTTGTATCGGTGCCCCGCGCAGCGGAAGTGGGTCTAACCCAAGGATATCAGGGATGGGTATATTTTAAAATTTTTAATGAAATACCATATTCCATTACAAGTAGTCAGGAAAAACCCAGAGATAAATCGGAGTATGAAAAAACCAAAACGGGATAAAAATAGGACCCTAAACACTTATTCCGCAAGCAAATTACTCTCTTGCGCACTTGCGTGGCAAGTGTTTGCATGCAGGACTTGCCTGCGCCAGTGCTTGCACTTGCACAGGCATGTTGCGTTGCAGCGCAGGAAGTTGTACTGCAATACAGCACCCTCGACTTTTTAGCTGAAACATTTTTTTTTTAATTTTCTAAAATAAAATCTTAAACACTTTAAATCATCCAAAATAATTTTAATTACAAAACCAACCACAACACATGTTATGAAATAAACATATATATATATTCTAAATATATAAACGCATTTCTTTGAATCAAATTTCAATCCAAAATAGAATCCTAATTAGCGGAAAATATGTCAATATTTACTGTCCCTTTTACTTAATATTTTGTATAGTTTCTCGAGTTTTATGAACCTTTTGATATGTTTTAGTTTATTTTGCAGATAAAATAAAATCGGGACTTAATGGAATCAATCGGGACGAAATATGGAATAAATAAGGGTAAAAACTGGACTTGACATTTTGATTTTGGAGATTGAAAACTTGAAATGGCGTTCTAATGAAGTACAATTTCAGAAATTCCAACTTTGCGCAATTGTCGTATTTTGGCCATAACTTTTTACTCCGATATCGGATTGAGGTGATTCAAGTTCCGGATTAAAGAAGACTCAATGATCTACAATTTGAGGTTATAATAATTTCAAATTCTGAAAGTTTCCATGACCGAAATTTATAAAACATCCGGAAGTGTGTTATGTATAATTATTAAAATCATTTTCAAAATAAAAAATAATAATAAAATAAAAAATGAAAATTATCAAACTTCCACCAAACATGCTTGCATGTTTGGTGGATGATTTTGTGCCATGTTTGGTGGAGCAATTGGTGGAGAAATTGGTGGAAGCCTTTAGATTTGCCTATAAATACCAAGCCTTTAAGTTTTCTTGTATTTTATTTTTATTTAATTAATAAAATTTTGTGTGTTTTAATTTAAAGCATGAGCAGGTAATCAAATTCTTCTGGGGTGAAAAGATGAGACTTTTAATATAATAAATTAGATTAATCTCTCTTATTTTAATTAAAATTTGGATTAATTAGATACCGCCTATATGGCCGATTTAGGTGACAATTTTATTTACAGCCTATATGGTCGATTTTCAATTCTAGACGTAGTTTCCGCCTATATGTTCGGTTTAGGTAATAACCTTGTTACCGCCTATATGGTTGGTTAGACTTAATTGAGACAAATGGAATTTTCGCCTTTATGGTCTGGTTAAATATAATTAATTAATCGGTAAACATTGACAATAAGGGAGATTTCTAATTTTGAAATATTAAAAGTGGATCCTCTAACCCCCAACATTTTCTTTCATTATTGTAATTTTACTTTTATTTATCTTCAAGTTATTTTTTATGATGTTTTATTTATTTAAGTGTTTAGTAATCCTAGATATGTGTTGTAACTAAATACATAATCTGGGGTTGTGATGAATTCCAATATCACCGGTTTATAAGGGGTTATTTTGTGTATTGAGTAATATAAAGGTTTATTTATTAAGTCTTAAGCTTAATGCTTCTTGTTAACTGGCCATTAATAAGATTGATTTGGTAAACTTAAAATAAACTTGACGAAGGAATTTTAGGTTTCGGCCTTAGACTTAATAGCCCACGATCTCCCTTAAGGATTAGATACCCTTTAATAGATTTCCTTCCAGGATAGACATATACCTATCGGGTGGGGGTAGCCACAATTGGAACTTAATCTTAATGAATTCAGGTAACTTGATTGACATAGACATATGATTAATTGGGTTATTTGGGTGTTTGCATTTGACCATCGACAGAGGCTTTTGCATATTTTCATGTTCCAGGTTAATAAACTTATATATTGCACAAACATTAGATAACCACTTTATATTTAAGAAAATTTGGAAGGATTCACAACCCTGGATAGTTTTATAATATTGATTTTACCTTTAATTCACTTTCGCACTGTTTTAATTACTTGTCTTTAAGTTTAAAATCATCATCCAATCAACAAACCAATCTATTAGGTACTTGTAAACAATTAACTTCATAAATTGATAGCTAAGGTATTAAGTCCTCATGGGATCGATACATCTTATACTACCTGAGCGATACGTGCGCTTGCGTAAAGTGAGTGATTTCACCGACCAAATCCCATAATGAAATGACTCATGAATAATTCTAGGACACTCAAAAGTGGTCAAGTGATTCGAGAATGGTAGCCATAGTTCTAAGATTTAATCTAGAGTTTCAAAATCTAATTTTGTGTCTATGTCTAACATAAATATTTTGACCAATTACAAGCATATTGTGTTTATACTTCCAAAGCATCATAACACAATTCATTAGCCTTATTTCAACTTTAAGCTATGTAATCATACATCCAATACATAATTCATCACTACATGTCTCACTAATGAAAACATAGCTTAGGAGAAGATCAAACATTACCTAGCAAGCTTGATGCAAAGATCCAATCTCCTCCTCTTTGTTGAAATGGTTAGAGAACTTCCAAAGTTTGCAAGCTTCACTCGAAGATACAATCTTGATTCCAATGCTAGCAAACTTCACTCCAAGATCCAATCTTGATTTCTCCTAGATGAAATATTGTAGAGACCTCACAAAACTTCTCTTAACACTTCTCTAACTTAGGATAACTTCTCTAGAAATTGCTTGTTTTAGCTTCCTTGAGCTTGATTAAAATCATTACTCAAGCATGTTATTTATAGTAAAACTTATGTAATTTTTAATTAATAAAAGTTTTAATCAACTTTTATGTTTGCTTAATCTAATTTGTCCAAATATGAATAATTAGGTATGACTAATCACATTTGTTTACCACTTTGATTTAATCCAATTAAATCAAGACAAAATTTAATTAATGGATTAGTTACATGTCTACCACTTTGATTTAATCCAATTAAATTAAGCCAAAACCACCTATTATTAGATACTTACAATTACCATAATATCCTCAAATGGTAGAGATAATTATGATTTTACAATTAAGCCCTTGTGTAATTATTGAATTAATCCAATTAATCCAATTAGGTCAAAGTAAATAATCAATGTTATCCAATAACACTTAATTATCTTAGTTGATAATTATAATATCGAATATTATTTTTTTATCAAAATTAATTGGCTACCCAAGTGCTCAACAAGTACACTTCATATTGTGACTCTCTAAGTTTAAACTCGTTCATCATATAAGCCTAGCTAATATGTACGTAATTCGACCACCTCCTAATTCGCGAAGAACACGAACGACCTTTCTGAACTATACAAGTCGAGGTCATCACATATGTTTAACAATCCCTCCATCGTAGGCTATCCGAGTTCTGTTTAGGAAACATGGAATACACCGTCAAGTTTCCAAGGCGCACATCTCATATCGACATGTCCATAATTCTTCATAACTGATGAGATCCACCCTAAGTGATCAACTTTTTCCTAAGCTTTAAGAATCGTGACTTTACTAACATGGATACCTAAACCCCTTATAGTACACATACGGGCCGACGGATCCTATCTTGCTTCACACTTGATTACTGAGTGCATCGATCCACACCCAACGAACATCTAGAGGCCAGAACATGAAAGGTTTTTGACATATCAATGCTACCCTATTGTCAAAGGATTACATATGCTACTCGACTGGAGGAGATTTCTATTGATGGTGGTGTGTACTTGCAACTATTAGGAATCGCCTGTGAGACATTCAGTATTCGGTCCAACCAATATCCACATGTTTATATGAGCTTCCAAAGCTCATGGTACATTAGGTTAAACCATTGGAACTTTAATTCCAATATACGACATGTGCTAGTCTTCTAGATTATAGAAATTCGATCGTATTCCAAAACCAACGACTAGGAATATTTACTTTAAGAATAGTTTACAATGGTAATACTTATCCCAATATCGGTCCACCTAGTGTCCAGTATTACTACAAGACTATTCTAAGGTCGATGTCATTCTTAGCATATTTATACATCAATCTAATACTTAGTTATTTTATTAATAAATAATAAATTATACAATACATTATTCGGATTGGCACTCCAAGCACCAACTCCAACAAACTCCCACTTGCTTTGTGCCAATCTGGATGGTACCGTAATCCCATCTCCTACATCTGTTTATCGAATAACTTAGGAGGTAAGGCCTTTGTAAGTGGTTTTGCTATATTGTCTAGTCCTTGAACCTTCAAGACCACTATGTCTTTTTGTTCAATTATCTCTCTAATTACGCAGTATTTCCTTTCCATGTTCTTAGACTTGGAATGCGCTCTCGGGTCCTTAGCCTGCGCAATGGCTCCGCTATTATAACAGTATAATGGGATCGAATCCGTAATACTAGGCATAACGCCAAGTTCTATGATAGAATTTCTAATCCAAACAACTTCTTTAGCAGCTTCTGAAGCAGCTATAAATTCCGCCTCAGTGGAGGAATCAGTTATTGAGCTTTGCTTTAAACACCGCTAACTAACCGTACCACCGTTAAGGGTAAATACGTAACCTGATGTAGATTTTCTATCATCTGGATTGTTAGGGATATGCCCTATACCCAACTTGTGGATGGGCTATATGTACATGTATTTGTAATATTTTCATTAATTAATAAAATGGCAATCTTTATTATATGTGTCTTACATAACTTATATGAATCATCAACACTGTAATAAAGCCATTGGAGTAATAAGACGATGGCTTCCACACCTTATGAGAATCATTACTCTTAAATGTTCCTAGTCATAATTTTGTGAATAATCTGGGCATTCACAAAGTGGAGAGACTAGCATGATGATATGATTCGCCCTTAAGTGGGGTAGCCGATCTCATAGGCTACTAGCAGAGATCCGTCCGCTTTGTGTATCACATGGATGCATGAGTTTCTCGTGTCCATCGAACTGACCACCGAAAGTTTTCATATGGAGTGTTTATCCCATGTGTCTGTGAGAACTTTCATGTATCGATTATATAACTAGTCCTTAGACTTGAGGTCTTTACAATCGTATGTGTGGATCAAATAACTTTGAAATTCTCCTTCCCCGGTTCAAAATATCCGGTCATAAGGGTATGATTGGGTTATTTGTTGAAACACATGAAGTTTGTAAAGATACAACAGAGAATCGCTACTCTCTCGTATAATATTTTCTTATAAGAGTAGTATTCCAGTTCGCAGGTTGATATGTGTGATCAGTGCTTGAGACTGTGGCCATAGCGGAAGAATCATGTGAGATTCTTGGGTTAGAACGATTCATGACACTATCAACATCATACCTTTGACCATATGGGTAGACATTTTCCGTACCCTAGATGTCAACCTTGGTCATTAAAATCGAACGACCATCTGATCGGAGGATAATTTATGTTCAATTAAATTATCACGATTTATTTCATGTCCAACTTGAGGGGAACCCAAAAGTTCACACACAACAAAGTCGAAATCAATGGTTAACAGTGCACAGTATAAATATAACAGCATATATCATTGCTGTAGGAATTGTTCATAAATTGTTCAATGTGTTTAATTATTGAACAGATCATTTATGAGGTTCCATAATGGCTTAGGGATTGGTGAATGATGATAGGGGCACTTTGGAAATTGGAATAAAAAATACTATTCACATGAATAGTAACGTGAATAGTAAAAAAATTTGTTATTTGTTTTGAATTCCAATTCGGCCCAAACTCTTATTAGGGTTTTATAATCTCATTAAACCACTAAATTAAGATCCAATGACTAAGATTAAATTAGCTTTTATCCCACATCTTATTCTTAATTAATTTTGTTGTCTTTGGAGCACTATATAAACCCAATGAATTCTTCACAAATTTTTACACCAAAACCTTTCATATCTTGGGTTTATATAATTGAGAAACTTTAAAGTTTAAGAGTAAGCCACTGATTTTGAGGATCCTTAAGTCTAATTGACTAGAGGAACCTCGAGTTAAATATTTTGAGGTATTTTCCTAGGCTAACACCAATGGCAAAATACCCGTGCACTCGAGGCGTAGTCTTGCCGTTGAATTTTGGCTTTGGTGTGTGCATCTTTGGAGGCCACACACTTGGGTGGATCTTTGGAAGGTGGAAGAGCTTGCTGAGTTCGAGAAAAGCTTGTAGATTGGAGGGAGGACTGGAGGAGTCTTCGGTTCAAGTCTTTTTCTTTCTTTATTTTAATTAGAGTTCTTATGATAATTAGATGTTTAGGTTTATGTTCTTTGCATGTTTTATGAGTTTTGTGCTTAGAATATATAGTAACATGCCTAGGCTTGTAGAATAATCAAAACAAATGGGTCTTGGGCAAGGGGAAAGCAGCATAATAATTTTAATTTTCCGGTGCGCACTCGCGGCCGTTTCCCAACAGTGGTATCAGCGCGCCATTTATGTTTTGATTAGTTCTCTCTCATTTGAACTCGAAATGGGGTTTGTAAGAGTTCGTTGGAAAGATAACACCCTGAACTTAATTTTAGGCACAAGTTGTGCATGATTTGGTTAAGATTTGAGTTGTGAAATTGTATTTAAAGCTCACACGTCTGCAGAAAAATATGAATAGTAAATTTATTTGAATAAAATAAAATGCAATATCATAATTAAATATTAATCAAAGTTATTTAATACCTAAAATAATTCCAAAATATTAAAACTCATATGCTTGATGATTCTATGTATGATTAGAATTGGCATGATTATTTTAGGGTGCAAGCATCTAGAGACTTTCTAAGAAATAGAGAGTGTATTGCTTATCCCTTAGCTAAGTAATTATTCCGTGATGAAATTAGAGATTTATTACCTTTAAGGCTAATAAATATAAATCACTTTTTTATAATAAAAGACATTATAAAAGATACAAGTGGGTTGGGACCAATGGGTTAATAAAACTTTCCAAACTAAAGTTAATTTAACCAAAGGTATTAATAGAGTTAGATAATGATTTGGTGTCTTCCTTCACTCACTACCTTTTTTATGGCCAAAAGGAAAAGCTATGAAGACATCTAGATAATCATTTACTCAAAGCTTACCTTAAAGCATGTTTAAAGTGTTGGACTAATTTGGATGATCTATTGTTTATTCCTGTCACCAAGGTAATAAGAGCCTAAGAGGTAAGGGTATTTAAGAGAGTTCTCTCCACCCTCCCTCTGGGGAATTTTCAATGGAGGAATCCATTTGATAATTATTCACTTAAACTTGCTAAAATCCTCAATAATAATTTAAGTCTAAAATTTGCCTCCCATTGTAAAGTATAGACCCAAATGGCTTAAACTGTTGGAGTTCTACGGTCCCGAGGATCGAATATAAAGCATAAAAACATAGTGTGAATACAATCGAGGAATTGCGGAATACTCACATCGATCGGTTGAGCGATGCTTTGGACAACAAAAATTTATGTCCTCCTCCATGAAGCTCGACAGTGGACTGGTTTTGATGTCTCAAAATTGGCTTTGGTCCTCCAAGGAATCTTCAAGCTCCAAGCTTACAAAATGGATTCCAAGCTCACGAAATTACTTCCCTATCATCTTAGGATAACTCAATGTGTGCTAGAACTCATGATTTTTGCCACAAAAATCATTTGCTTCTCCATGTGTTTCGGTAGAACCAGAAAAACAGAAGAACAAATTCGGTCCTAGACCGTGTGAGAGAATAATGAGTTTTGGCTCCAAAAAGAAAAGAGAGAGAGAGAGAGACGGAAAATGTGTAATGGTTAATTAATTTCCAAAATCAATTAACATATACCATTTTTCAATTTCCTAAAAGTCAAAGGCAACTATGCCAACAACTTCCATCAGCTTACATCAATCATGAATAGTGACTTTTGTCAATCACTCAAAGTGAAAGACATCTATCACTTAATTGACGAATGATGTGACGCTAAATGCGACTAGCAATTTGACGCTTTATGTTACATGCGTGCCGCACTTGAATTCGAAATGCGAATGCACTCACAAACACTCTCGGGCTCGGGTTCGCTAATTCCAAATTAACGAATTTTCCGTTGCGACGCAATTAAATAATTATGCCTAGCAAAATTACTATTCACGTCGCTAACGAATTAATTCTAAATTAACTCGTTCGCCTGAATTAAAATCTAATTTCAATTCCGCGTCGAAATCCAATTTCGTATAATATATTGTTGGACAATTATGACCCATAGCATCACTATTTGTACAGATCATGGTGTTGTTGTACAAATTAACTATGTGACAAAGGAGATTGCACTCTTATCATTTGTGATTAGATCACATAGATATATAAATGATATGAGGTCTTTATGATTTGTTCCTGGATTGAGAATGATATGAGACAGTATCAATCCACGAAGGATAAATCATTAAATATCCATAGTCGGAGTATTATCGAGATTGGACATCGATGAATACGTAAAAGACTAGTATTACACTTGTGCGCATTGTGAGGTACAAACGGCATAGTTCTCATATATTTGGGTATAAGATACTCATACAAGTGTAATAGGAGGTTGTGTTTTACCGATGGTATGGGAAATAGCTTCGCTCTGGATAGACCCCCTTGGAATTCCATTGGTAGTATGACTATGTGTCTATGGAAGTCCGAAATCAGGGTAGGTGTATTTGGTCTTAACCTGAGACTTGCACCGCTAATGCTTGCGACAATAAATATACTTTGGTTGTGGTCGTCCAGGGCTTTAATCGGTTATTTGTATGCCTCTGCTGGGTATATTGAGAATCGTAGTGTGTTGGGTGTGATGTCGAGATGGAAGTGTCACTCCAGTCATATGGAGTTGATGATCGCGTAGGGATATAGAACTGGTTCTCTAAAAAGGTTGCAACCATCGGGGTAATATAACTTGGTCATGATTATCCAATAATAAATAGACTAGTTGCTCGTAATCCGATATATGCTTCCTACGGGGCAGACACTGTACCAGCCTCAGGCCTTGCATGTGATCATCCGATACTGGATCGAAATACGTAATACTATGTATACTACGCCTGAAATAGATCCTTATATTCCTGTAAGGATATTTCTGAGAATTGGGTAGGCATGGCGTTTTGCTAGAAGCCAACCTTGTCTTGTAAATCGGTATAAACGTAGTACTAGGTACTTACGTGTTCGGATACTCCGACGACCGAATTTACTGCCAACATATCCGGGGATCTCATTGGTCGCTTCCCGAAGATTCACCGATGACGTATGACTCGCACTTTAATTAATCTGGGATTAATTAGATGAGAGAGAAAATTAATCTGGGATTAATTGAGGAGATATTTTATCTGGGATAAAATATCAATTAAAGAGAGATAACGATTAATTTGGAATTAATCGATAAAATTAATATATTCGATATATTAAACTAGATTGGATTTCGACGTGGAATTAAAATTAGATTTTAATTCGGGCGAACGAATTAATTTAGAATTAATTCGTTAGCAACATGAATAGTGATTTCGCTAGGCATAATCATTTAATTACGTCGCAACAGAACATTCGTTAATTTGGAATTAGCGAACCCGAGCCCGAGATTGTTTGCGAGCGCATTCGCATTTCGAATTCGAGTGCGGCACGTAAGTCAAATCAAGCATCAAATCGCTAGTTGCATCAAGAATCAAATCATTAGTCACTTTGAGTGATGTGACAACTTGTCACTTGATTGATTGAGTGATGTGACTTGATGGATGTTGATGGTGGAGTGTAATACTCTCAAGTGTGATGGCATGATAGACATTTAATATATTTAAATATTTGGTATTTGTTTTTTGATTTTGGGAATCAATTAATTGATTTTTTGGAAAGTAAAAAGTGGTATTAGATACACACTTTTGGCCAACCATCACACAACTCACTCTTTCTCTTTCTCTCCCTCTCCTTTACGCCCAAGGGGCTGCCATTTTCTCTCCTCTGGTTTGCTCACTGCCGTGAGCTAAGGGAAGCAAAAGTGTTTGATTTTGTGGCAAAAATCAAGAGAGCTAGCACTCCGAGAGACATGCGAAGGTGATAGGGAAGTCCACCCATGAGCTTGGAATAATTTCGCGAATCTTGGAGCTTGACGAAGGACCAACAATGGCCGAATCTTGGAGAGGGAAAACAGTCACTGCCGAGCTGTCCAGTGGGCAGAAAATCAAATTTTTGTTGCCTCCCGCGTCGCTCAACCGATCAATATGAGTATTCTGCAACTCCCTCGTTTGTATTCGCACTTATTTCTTGCTTGATAATCAATCCTCGGGGCCATAGAAACTCCAACAATGGTATCAGAGCGATTGAAAAGCATGAAATACGACTTAGGGTTAAAATTTGGGTAAAATGTTTTTTAGCATGATTGAATGAATTGGATGTTTGAGTATGCTTAATACATGTTTAATTAAGGATTTATTAGATCAATTTGATGAAATGTTGTTTGGAACAAATTTCCCCAAATTTCTTGTGTTGGCCGAATGGTTGATGAACCCTAATGTATTGGTATTTTGATTTTTTGATTCATTGGATGTGTTGGAAATCAATTGGGAATATTGATTTAATGTTGAATTGAATTTAATTGGATTGAATTTGATTTGGACATAAAATTTCCCCTTGGCCGAGAGCAATATAACATGTATATGGGTTTGAATTTTGTTTAAATTGTGTTGGACATGATTTAATGATGATAAGCATAATTAATTAGGCTAATTTGATGTTTTGGAAATATTGATTTGGGTGATTAATAATGCTATACACTTTGGTAATTAAACTGGGAATTGGGAATTTGTAATTTAATTATTTTGGGCCTAATTTTGGAAATTGGACTTTTAAAGTTGTAAATGGGCTTATTGGGCTTGGTCGTACTAAGTTGGGTTTAGGTAAAATTGGTTGGATCCAATTGGGCCCAAAACCACTTCCATAAAGCCCAAATACGACTAATGGACCTTTAAAGTTTAATTGGGCCTAATGGGCCTAAATTGATTTCTGGGCTTATGGGGTAACTCCCGGATTGGACTTTGGTTATTGGGTTCGACCCGAGTTGACCAAAAGTCCACGCCTTAAGAAATTAATTAAAAGCCCATTGGACTTTAATTAAATTGACGTTGGACGTTAATTTGGAAGTTAAATCGTAAAAGGTTTATTAATAAAGTGTAGTATTTAATTTGGAATTAAATAATGAATTAGTATTAAATACATATTAAATTAGAATTAATGTTGTAGTTTAATTTAATTCAAGAATTCATACTTTGAGTACTTATTCGCAAAACGAGTTTGACTCGTGCAAAATCAAATCGTTGTTTGAACATTAGATGGTCACTAATTATCAGATTAATTAATTTGATTAGATTGATTGATAACATGCTTGTGTGAATACTTGGTTGCGATGCATGAATAATGTATATCGGATGGATATTATATGGGTGGGACAATTTTAGAAATTGTTGTAATAAATTTAGAATTTATTAATTGGACCTGCGTGTCCAACCTTTTTACCTCATTACTCTTTGTATTCTCTTCTCACCTATTCCCCTCAATGTAAATGAGGTTTCTTAGAAGTGTAGTGTAAAGAAATGGAGAGATTTGATCTAGGATCAATGTGTAAAGTATCCATCCGCATATCATTATTAATTTTTCATATGCGCTTTATTATGTGTTTAGAATGCATGTTTAAGGGTGTATGATGATGAGACCTTAACAAAGATAATAAATTGGTTGCCAATTTGCACTCGAAAAACCCTCGCAAAATATTAAGCGTTTTTCCTTCCATTGAGTGATTCTTACTCAAGATCCAAGACTGGCATTGGCTTGTTGGCCAAAATCAAGGCCTTTGTCTATCGCGGATGTGTTTGAATCACGATAGCTTTGTTCCATATTGGTGTCTTGTCCAAGTTGTGGTTTGTTGGCCAAAGTCAAGACCACTTCTTGTCCATCGACATTGATTACAAAGGTTTCCATGGTCAATTGTTCACGCTTAACTGGGATCACTAAGTTTGTTGTGCCAAAGCCAAGGCTTAGTTGATTCAGAGGAAAAAGGTTAGGCAATATATTGGATATATTGGCATATATACGATATATGTTTCGGACTTGGATGTCCCCCTACTGGATCTAGGAATTGGATTGGATCCAATTGATCTTAGAGATCTACCTAGTTAATTATCATACAATTTGTTGGCCAAAGTCAAGATTGTGTGATATTTAACAGGATCCTAGCCCGCTAGGAAACACGGTTTCCCGAGTACTCGACAGAGGGTTAGAGGCTCGCCGAAAAATAGTGGGAGGCAAGAATTGAATTTGCAATATTCGTTTAATTACTTGCCATACACGCTCAAACAATATCATTCGTCAAATAATTAAATGTTAGTTGGACTAATATTTAAATAATTGTTTTATAAAACAGTTGGACTGTATTCAAACAATTAAGTATAATTGATTAATATAGTTGGACTATAATAATTATTATATTTAATAGTACCTAAATCGTTGATTAAATAATTGGACTATTAAAATCAAGATAAAATTGAAAGATTGACATCTAAAACATAATCCTAGGGAAAATGTATTTAAATGGTTTAATTTTCAAAATTAGGATTAAATTTCAGGATGGTCCTGGAAAATAATAAGTTACTTTATTTGATAAAATAACATATTAGGCCTAAGCCCGGAGTTAAGCAAAAGGTAGAGCATGATCATTGGAAGATTCATGTAATGATAACTTAAGTGCTTAATCCATTAAGCTTGTCGCAGTAGACTCCTTAATTTCTTTATCAGAACTAAGGATTAGATCCTTAAAGTATGATATAGAAATTGAAGGATCTTCATAAATCTATACTTAGATTTTAGAAGTGCCAAATTGCAATACTAAACTCTTGGAGAGTTAATGACTAATCTCAATGAGATAAAGTCAAACTTTGCAATAAGGCAAGTAGCGCAAGGCGCACCTTACTTCGATATTCTAGAAACCCGAGGCTTGGCCAAAGGCTTCTGGAGTGTTGAAACTGGCAAAGGCAAAATCATTATAATCTTCTAGGAAGATAAAGGACATATCCCAAAATGTCTGCCTAAATTGTGGCAAACGGGATCGCAGAAGCGTGACTGCCGTTTGGACAAGGCAGACATGAAGGAATTGAAGACGAGCAAGGATCTGACTTCAAATATGTTTGTCATAAATATATTCGCTACTAGTATTAAAATTGGATTTTAGATACTTAGTGTGATACATAAATATGTACTAATGTACAAAATCTGCTATGAGCAGGATACTGACTTCAGATTGAGATAAATCTGCGAATCGGAAACACGACGAAAGTCGTTGTTTTAACTGTAGATACCTAAGTTTAGGAACTAGCTTCGGGTATGTACTTAAATTAGGAAACTGTTATAATGTAACTAGTTTGACTAGATACATTATCTCTATATCAGTGTTTAATCCGTTGTGGATTGACCTTTATATTCTAGAACACTAAAGTGTTTTATTATATAAAGATGATATTGAGATAAACACATTTGATTTGAAATAACAGCATTTATAATTTGAATATAAATAAATCTCAAACATATAACATGACAAACAAACAGCTCAAACTGATTTGATCAGAAGAAACTTTATTGTGGCATTGTTGTCTGGGAAACAATCAAACAAGACTCGTATATCCATACTTTTGAAGAGTGGGTACTCGAACTAATTTGATTATATTCAAATAAAGTCTACGAATCTAGTTTATTGGGCAATGTGCCTAAAACACCTTTACTTGGTAAAAGTACAAATGCCACCGATCTGATAGCCCTAGTTCATAGTGAAGCTAGTGGGCCTATGTCTATCTAGGCTAGAGGTGGATATGAATATTTCGTGACCTTTACGGATGTGGCATCGCGTTATGGTTATGTGTTCTTTTGAAACACAATCGGAAACTGTTAAAGTTTCGACACAAAATAGACAAACAGACCGGCTAAAGTATATACCGTCACGGTTAGACCGTATTGGAAATAATTAAGCAATAAGTTTCTAATATACTTGAAAGAGTATAGTATTCTTTCAATGAGGACTCCTCACGGAACACGTCATTTTGACGGTGTGTCCGAACCGAGTAACCGAATTTTTTGGACATGATAAGGTTAATCATGAGTCGCTCTGAGCTACCATTTCCTTCATCGGATAAGCTTTAACAGTGCAGAACTTATTTTGAATAAGGTTCCATAAAATATGTTTGACAGAAACCATATTAGATATGAACAGGAAAGAAACCGGGTTTCTCATTCCTAAATATTTGGGATGCTAGGCATATGTTTGGATGATACCAAACTAAAACCCAAATTGGATAAGTGCCAATTGTAGGTTATCCTAGGGATAACAAAGTATAGTACTTATACATCTCACAAGAGAACAATGTAATTGTTGCTCACCATGCGGTTTTCCTAAGAGGAATACCGATATGCAGTGGTAAATGGGAGGATAGTAAAACTCGATGAAAATCGGAGTGATACTATTCCAGGCACCAATCCTTAATGGAACACATATAGTTCATCAAGGATAAAACTATACCAGTAATCTTCGTATACACAAGAACCACTTAAGTCGGAGAGAATCAGAAAAACAACCTGGGGTATGGGTTTCTGATCTCACCTCATAAAGATGTAAATCTTTTGAGGTATACCAACTGACTACGTATTAGAAAGTGATAAAAGGTATCGATTCTCGATTATGGTAAAGTGCCATGACATCCAAAATGGATTCCATGTATATCAACCAAGTTTGGATACTAGTTGATGTACCGCAAGGCATTGTGCCTATTGGTACAATATAAGTCTTCAAGGAAGATACATACATGGATGGCAACACACCAACGTACTAAGCTAGGCATTTAACGGAAAGGTATCGTTATCAACGTTGTGTTGATTCGATTCAACCATTTTACCTGTTGCCACGGTAAATCCATTTGGATAATGCTTGCTTAAGCTGCATGTTTTATTATGAAATATGGCAGCTGGAACGGGAAAATCGCTTTCCTGTAAGGAAACCTTTTGGAGGATGTTTACAACATCCTGACGGTTTTATCATTCCAAAACTAGCAAACAAGGTTTGTAGGTTGTTCGATCCATGTTTGGATTGAAACAAGCATAGGTTCTTAGAATTATCGTTTTGATGTAATCGTAATAGTTTATGATTTAATTTAAAACGAAAATGATTCTTGTGTATATAAGAGGGTTAGTGGGAGCGCACTGATAGTGGTTGTCCTATAAATAATGATAATATGTCATTTCTTGGAAATGATATTCCCATATAAACTATCGGTGAAAGCTTGGCTTTCATGAAAAACTCTCCGAGAACTCGTACATTGAAAAATGTACGCGACCTAGTGTCTCATACGCTTTGAGCATATGGAGTCACAATCAGGCCAATCCAAGTGATAGTCACTGGATTGATGTTAAAAACATACTTAGTATCTTAGAGATCTAAGGATGCTGTCTTATACTATGGAGAATAAGAACTTGAAGTGACTGACTATAAGTCGTAAAACGTTACTATACAGTTTGAATAACGGAACAGTGAGCTGGAAATCTTCCAAGCAAGACACAGTTACTAAATAAACAACAAATGCGGGTTATTGCTGCAGTTAAGGCAGCAATAGAAGCCATTTGGGTCAATAATAAATCTAATTAGATTAGATATAGTTCTGTTAGCAACTGAGCTAGGCGTCAGCACAGGCTAAAAAATTAATAGTCTCATCAACGATCCAGATACATACTTCGATATTCATCTGATTCGTTCGGATCATACATCGTGGCGATGTAATGATCGAATAAATCGCATCAGATGATAATCATGCAAATCCACTGACAAAAGCTTTTTCTCAGCAATTTGAGCCAACCGTACATAGTTCGGGTGTTAGACACTCGAGTGACTGGCTATAGGCCAAGTGGAAGATTATTGGACAATTATGACCCATAGCGTCACTATTTGTACAGATCATGGTGTTGTTGTACAAATTAACTATGTGACAAAGGAGATTGCACTCTTATCATTTGTGATTAGATCACCTAGATATATAAATGATAGAAGGTCCTTATGTTGTTCCTGGATTGAGAATGATAAGAGACAGTATCAATCCACGAAGGATAAATCATTAAATTTCCCTAGTCGGAGTATTATCGAGATTGGACATCGATAAATACGTAAAAGACAAGTATTACACTTGTGCGCGTTGTGAGGGCACAAACGACATAGTTCTCATATATTTGGGTATAAGATACTCATGCAAGTGTAATAGGAGGTTGTGTTTTACCGATGGTACGGGAAACAGTTTCGCTCTGGATAGACCCCCTCAGAATTCTATTGGTAGTATGACTATGTGTCTATGGAAGTCCGAAATCAGGGTAGATGTATTTGGTCTTAACCTGAGACTTGAACCGCTAATGCTTGCGACAATCAATATACTTTGGTTGTGGTCATCCAGGGCTTTAACTGGTTCTGTGTACGACTCTGCTGGGTATATTGAGAATCGTAGTGTGTTGGTGTGATGTCGAGACGGAAGTGTCACTCCAGTCATATGGAGTTGATGATCGCGTAGGGATACATAACTGGTTCTCTAAAAAGGTTGCAACAGTCGAGATAATATGACTTGGTCATGATTATCCGATAATAAAGAGACTAGTTGCTCGTAATCCGATATATGCTTCCTACGGGGCAGACACTGTACCAGCCCCAGGCCTTGCATGTGAGCATCCGATACTGGATCGAAATACGCAATACTATGTATACTACGCCTGATATAGATCCTTATATTCCAGTAAAGATATTTCTTGAGAATTGGGTAGGCATGGCACTTTGCTAGAAGCAACCTTGTCTTGTAAATCGGTATAAACGTAGTACTAGGTACTTACATGTTCGGATAGTCCGACGACCGAATTTACTACCAACATATCTGGGGATCTCATGGGTCGCTTCCCGAAGATTCACCGATGACGTATGACTCGCACATTAATTAATTTGGGATTAATTAGATGAGAGAGAAAATTAATCTGGGATTAATTGCGGAGATATTTTATCTGGGATAAAATATCAATTAAAGAGAGATAACGATTAATTTGGAATTAATCGATAAAATTAATATATTTGATATATTAAACGAGATTGGATTTTGACGCGGAATTAAAATTAAATTTTGATTCGGGTGAACGAATTAATTTAGAATTAATTCGTTAGCGACATGAATAGTGATTTCACAAGGCATAATCATTTAATTACGTCGCAACGGAAAATTCGTTAATTTGGAATTAGCGAACCCGAGCCCGAGATTATTTGCGAGCGCATTCGCATTTCGAATTCGAGTGCGGCACGCAAGTCAAATCAAGCGTCAAATCACTAGTCGCATCAAGTGTCAAATCATTAGTCACTTTGAGTGATGTGACAACTTGTCACTTGATTGATTGAGTAATGTGACTTGATGGAAGTTGATAATGGAGTGTAATACACTCAAGTGTGATGGCATGATAGACATTTAATATATTTAAATGTTTGGTATTTGTTTGTTGATTTTGGAAATCAATTAATTGATTTTTTGGAAAATAAAAAGTGGTATTAGTTACACACTTTTGGCCAACCATCACACAACTCACTCTTTCTCTTTCTCTCCCTCTACTTTACGCCTAATGGACTGCCATTTTCTTTCCTCTGGTTTGCTCACTATCGTGAGCTAAGGGAAGCAAAAGTGTTTGATTTTTGTGGCAAAAATCAAGAGAGCTAGCACTCCGAGAGACATGCGAAGGTGATAGGGAAGTCCACCCATGAGCTTGGAATAATTTCGCGAAGCTTGGAGCTTGACGAAGGACCAACAATAGCCGAATCTTGGAGAGGAAAAATAGTCACTGCCGAGCACTCCAGTGGGCAGAAAATCAAATTTTTGTTGCCTCCCGCGTCACTCAACCGATCGATGTGAGTATTCCGCAACTCCCTCGTTTGTATTCACACTTATTTCTTGCTTGATAATCGATCCTCGGGGACGTAGAAACTCCAACATATCGAATATATTATTTTATCGATTAATTCCAAATTAATCGATTTCTCTCTTTATATGATATTTAATCCCAGATAAAATATCTCCGTAATTAATCCCAGATTAATTTTCTCTCTCATCTAATTAATCCCAGATTAATTAAAAGTGTGAGTCATACGTCATCGGTGAATCTTTGGGAAGTGACCCATGAGATCCACGGATATGTTGGCTGTAAATTCGGTCGTCGGACTATCCGAACACGTAAGTACGTCGTACTACATTTATACCGATTTACAAGACAAGGTTGGCTTCTAGCAAAACGCCATGCCTACCCAATTCTCCAGAAATATCCTTACATGAATAAGCGATCTATATCAGGCGTAGTATACGTAGTATTATGTATGTCGATCCAGTATCGGATGTCATGTGCTAGGCCTGGGGTTGGAATTGTGTCTGCCCCGTACGAAGCACATGTCGGATGTCTGGTAACTAGTCTCTATAATCGGATAAACAAGACCTTGTCATTTTATCCCGATGATTGCAGTACATAAGAGTACTAGTACCGTATCCTACGTGACCATCATCTCCATATGACTGAAGTGATACTTTCATCTTGACATCACACCCAACACACTACGATTCTCAATATACCCAGCAGAGGCGTACACAGAACCTGTTAAAGCCCTGGACGACCAAAACCAAAGCATATTGATTGTCGCAAGTATTAGCGGTGCAAGTCTCAGGTTAAGACCAAATACACCTACCCTGATTTCGGACTTCCATAGACACATAGTCATACTACCAATGGAATTCTGATGGGGTCTATCCAGAGCGAAGCTGTTTCCCGTACCATCGGTAAAACACAACCTCCTATTACACTTGCATGAGTATCATATACCCAAATATATGAGAACTATGTCGTTGTACCCTCACAACACGCACACGTGTAATACTAGTCTTTTACGCATTATCGATGTCCAATCTCGATAATACTCTGACTAGGGATATTTAATGATTTATCCTTCGTGGATTGATACTGTCTCATATCTTCTCAATCCAGGAATAAATCACAGGGACCTCCTATCATTTATACATCTTGGTGATCTAATCACAAATGATAAGAGAGCAATCTCCTTTGTCACATAGTTAATTTGTACAACAACACCATGATCTGTACAAATAGTGACGCTATGGGTCATAATTGTCCAATAATCTCCCACTTGGCCTATAGCCAGTCACTCGAGTGTCTTACACCCGAACTATGTACGGTTGGCTCAAACTGCTGAGAAAAGGCTTTCGTCAGCGGATTTGCATGATTATCATCTGATGCGATTTATTCAATCATCACATCTCCACGATGTATGATCCGAACGAATCAGATGAATAGTCGAAGTATGTATCTTGATCGTTGATGAGTCCATTAATTCTTTAGCCTGTGTTGTAGCCTAGCTCAGCTGCTAACAGAATTATATCTAATCTAATTAGATTTGTTATCCACCCAGAAGGCTTCTATTACTGCCTCAGCTGCATCAATAACCCGCATTTGTTGTTTATTCGGTAACAGTATCTTGCTTGGAAGATTTCCAACTCACTGTTCCATTATTCAAACTTTATAGTACCATTTACGACTTGTAGTCGTTTATATCGGTTAGGAAACTTGCAGTAGTGATCCCAGTCACTTCAAGTTATCCTTCTCCATAGTTTAAGACAACATCCTTAGATCTCTAAGATACTAATGGATGTTCTAATATCAATCCAGTGACTATCACTTGGATTGGCCTGTTTGTGAATCCATATGCTCAAAGCTTATGAGACACCAGGTCATGTACATTTTTCAATGTACGATTTCTCGGAGAGTGTTAACAATCTTTAGATCTATCCCAGTAGATCTTTATTCCTAGAATAAAGGTTGTTTCTCCTAAGAATTCTATGGAGATTTATCATGAAAGCCAAGCTTTCACCGATTATACTATGGGAATATCATTTCCAAGAAATGACATATTATCATTATTTATAGGACAGACACTGTCAGTGTGCTCCCACTAACCTCCTTATATACACAAGAATCATTTTCGTTTTGAATTAAATCATATACCATTATGATTACATCAAAATGATAATTCCAAGAACCTAATGCTTGCTTCAATCCAAACATGGATCGAATAACCTGCAAACCTTGTTTGCTAGTTTTAGGTACGACAAAAATGACAGGATAATGTAAACATCCTCCAAAAGGTCTTCTTTTCAGGAAAATGATTTTCCCATTCAGCTGTCATATTTCATAAATGAAACATGCAGTTTTAGCAAGCATTATCCAAATGGATATACAGTGGCAACAAGTAAAAGGTTGAATCGTAATCAACACAATGTTGATAACGATACCTTTCCGCTAAAAGCCTAGCTTTATATGTTGATATGTTGCCTTCCATGTATGTCTTCCTTGAAGACTTATATAGTACCAATAGGCACAATGCCTTGCGGTACATCAACTAGTATCCAAACATAGTTAATATACATGGAATCCATTTCGGATTCATGGCACTTTTCCATAATAGGGAGTCAATACCTTATATCACTTCCTCATACGTAGTCAGTTGGTATACCTCAATAAGATTGACATCTTTATGAGGTGAGATCAGAAACATATACCCCAGGTTGTTTTCTGAATCTCTCTGACTTACGCAATTCTTGTGTATTTGAAGATTACTGGTATAGTTTCATCCTTGATGAACTATTTGTGTTCCATTAAGGAATCGATGCCTGGAATAGTATTACTCTGATTTTCATCGAGTTTTACTATCCTCCCACTTACCACTGCATATAGGTATTCCTCTTAGGAAAACCGTATGGTGAGCAACAATTAAATTGTTCTCTGGTGAGTTGTATAAGTACTATACTTTGGTATCCCTAGGATAACCTACAATTGGCACTTATACAATTTGGGTTTTAGTTTGGTATCATCCAAACATATGCCTAGCATTCCCAAATTATTAGGAGTGAGAAACTCGATTTCTTTCCTGTTCATATCTAATATGAATTCTGTCAAACAGATTATTATGGAACTTTATTCAAAATAAGTTATGCACTGTTAAAGCTTATCCGTTGAAGGAAATGGTATCTCAGAGCGACTCATGATTAGCCTTATCATGTCTAACATAATTCGGTTAGTCACTGTTCGGACACACCGTCAAATTGACATGTTCCGGGAGGAGTCCCAATTGAAAGAATACTATAATCTTTCAAGTATATTAGAAACTTATTGCTTAAGTGTTTTCATCATGGTCTAACCGCGATGATTTAATACTTTAGGCGATCTGTTTGTTTATTTCATGTTGAAACTTTAAAAGTTTCTGATTTGTGTTCTTCAAAAGAAACACATAATCATAACGCGATGCCACATCCGTAAAGGTCACGAAATATTCATATCCACCTCTAGCCTAGCTAGACATGGGCCCACTTGCTTCACTATGAACGAGGGCTAACGGATCGGTGTCATTTGCACTTTTACCGAGTAAAGGTGTTATAGGCACTTTGCCCAATAAACAAGATTCGTAGACTTTATTTGAATAGGATCAAATCAGTCCTGGTACCCACTCTTCAAAAGTGTGGATATACGATTCTTATTTAATTGGGTCCCAGACAACAATGCCACTTTTAAGTTTCTTCTGATCAAATCAGTTTGAGCTATTTATTTGTCATAATGTACGTTTGAGATTTATTTATATTCAAAATATAAATTCTGTTATTCACATCTAATGTGTTTATCTAAATATCATCTTTATATAATGAAACACTTTAGTGTTCTAGAATATAAAGGTTGACCCGCAGCGGGTTAAACACTGATATGGAGATAACGTTTCTAGTCAAACTAGTTACATTATAACAGTTTCCAAATTTAAGTACACACCCGAAGGGTAGTTCCTAAACTTAGGTATCTACGGTTAAAACAGCGACTTTCGTCCTATTTCCGATTCGTAGATTAATCTCAACTGATAAATACTTATGCAAAACATTATTATTATGAATAATATATTTGCAGTTTCTATAATATAATCTATCTTTCTATATGGTAAAGACGTAATGACCCTAGAATGATTAGTCATGATACAGTTGCAAAAGCGTCGCAACGGACATTGAGGAGTATCATGACGTTGTCGTTCTCAGACAGTTCCTGGTCAAGGTTTACACTACTTGGTCAGTGAAGTAAACCCGTTGAGACCGGTACATGTCGTATACTGGAATATATGATTCCAATGGTTTCTCAATGAACCATTAGTCTTGGAGACTAGTATAGACGTGTAGGTGTTTATAGCGGATAAACACTGAATGACTCACCGAAGATTCTTAATGGATGGTACACCAACGTCAATATGAATCTTGTCGGGTTGAGTAGCACTTGTGATTCTTAGACTTGAGATGCCATTGTGGGCACATGAGACATCTTCTACACTTAGATGGCAGTCACGTCACCGATCTATTTAGATCAGACCTCCGCCTGTTCATTGGGTGTAGATATATCCTTAGGGTGTCCTATGTGTATCAAGATAGGATCCGTCAGTTCTGTGTACCAGAGCATAGGTAGTCCACATGATTAGCAATCAGATAAAACCATGGGCCCGTGGTAAAGTTTAGAAGCAAGTTCTAAACATTCTTTTAGAGATTGCTAATAGAATAGTCGACTGGATAATCCTTATAGAGATTTGACGTTTACATCTATATCTCTGGGATTTATCCGGATACCTGTGACGGAGGAATTATACATTTGCCATGACCTCGACCTGTATGATTCAGCAAGAATATTCGTGATTGTCATAATTTACGGGTGGATAAATTATGGACACAAAATTGGATTTCGTGACGGATATGCCTGAATCTAGAGAGTCTCACTAATGAAATATACTCGTAGAGCACTAAGGCAACTCTTATATAAATAATATTGATTATTTATAAAGTCGTTTAAAGGTTAAACGCAAAATACATGTGATGGGACCCGATAGTCATTTCCTTAATTTTTGTGTATTTGTCTTTAATACTTGATTAATTCAAATACACATTAATTAATTGTCAAAATGAGTTTTTTGACTAATATCATAAATGAATATATGTATTTAATATTTAATGTGAATATTATACATATACTTAATGTATTTGTATTTAATTAATTAATTGATTATTTAATTGTTAAATGATTAAATTAATTAA
The DNA here is from genome assembly GCA_019454045.1 of Zanthoxylum bungeanum. NCBI lineage: Eukaryota > Viridiplantae > Streptophyta > Magnoliopsida > Sapindales > Rutaceae > Zanthoxylum > Zanthoxylum bungeanum. The sequence goes on from SKCR01035921.1 coordinate 24,079, forward strand.
AGTATAGATATTTTAAAGTTATGATATTTGTTTTAAATGGCTAAGTTGAAATTGTTGACTTGGTTGAATTTATCATTAATTGTAATGATCATTTAATCAAGTTGCAAGTTGAAATTCAAATGAAATTAAAACAAACTTCTTGTTTATTTCCTTAGGCAATTTTCGGCCAAGGCAAAATGTGAGCAAGTATATATTGTTTTGTTTCATTTAGGGTTTAATAACCTTTTCACACTTTACCTAAAACTCCATTGAAAGAAGACATAGAAGCTTGAGAGAAAGAAAAGCAAGAACAAGGAAAATCTTGGAATTTAGTAAGTATTTCCAACTTGCCATTAGAGAGAAAAATGTTCCTCTTGTTGTGGTCTTCATCTTGTGATGTTCTTATGTTTTTCTATTCTTTATTCTATGTATTTTTGGAGAATGGAAGTTTTTGGAAAGGGTTGAGCATGTATAAAGATCATAGAATGTTACTAATGAGTTAATAAGCATTCTATTGATGGTTTAAGAAATTAGTTGCCATTCTAGAGTTATTGACCCACTCTTAGATAACCTAGAATTGTTCTATAGTTATTTCATTATGGTGAGACTATAAAATGGTGTTTTAGAAACTTGATTTAAGTGTTGGTTTCAAGTTTCTGACCTTGTACCACATTTTGGCTTTTCATTTATGTTGAGTATTTGGATTTGTATATGATGCATGTAAAATACTCTTCTGTTTGACTGTGGTCGGCACTTATGTGGTCGGACCTCGTCTGGTCGGACCTAATGTGGTCGGCACTTATGTGGTCGGACCTTGTCTGGTCGGACCTAATGTGGTCGGCATTTATGTGGTCGGACCTCGTCTGGTCGGACTTAATGTGGTCGGCACTTATGTGGTCGGACCTCGTCTGGTCGGGTCGGACCTAATGTGGTCGCTACCCATATGGTCGGCACTAATGTGGTCGGCACTAATGTGGTCGGACCTAAAGTGGTCGGATTATTACTTCATCTGATTAGATCATACACATGAGTAATTGATTTTGGGTTTAGGTGAAATCCGTATAGATTATTCATATTAGATATTGAATAATCTACTCGGTATTTTGAAAAAGTTTTGAAATACCGTTTCCGCTGCGTTACTCTGATTCACCCCCTAACAAACCTAACAAAATGGTATCAGAGCGAGTCTGATTCTAGGCCACCAAAAATGATTAGCCATCATTGAATCAATGTTTAATCATGTTTTCTTGACTTTATGTATGCTTATTGTAATCTAATTTGATTAGATTTAGGGTGTATGACACTTAGCGGAAAATCCCTAATTAATAAGGTTTGAATGTAATTATGTATATGATGCATGTTATATGGTCTGTCTTGTCAATACGGATTATGAGTGGTGAGTTCATGGATTATATGAAGGAGAATGGGATTCTCGCTCAATATTTTCTATTGGATATGGTCCGATCGATGGTGTATCTGAAAGGACAAATCGGACTTTATTGGATATGGTCCGATCGATGTTGAGTTTCACAGATTTGCCCTATTTTCTATGGGGCTACTCTCTCTTAACAGCCGCACATATTTTGAATAAGATTCCTTCAAAGGTTGTTCCTACGACACCGTATCAGATATGGTTCAGTAGGAGACCAAATCTTATTTATATTAAGGTTTGGGGTTGTCCTGCCTATGTCAGGGTGACTCAGCAAGATAAGCTTTCGCCTCGAGGACAAAAGTTTAGGTTTGTCGGATATCCTTCGAATACGAGGGGATATATGTTCTATGATACCGAGCATCGAAATGTGTTCGTAGCTCGCTTCGCAAAATTTCTAGAAGTAGAATTTTTGTCAGAAGGTGGTAATCATAGACAGGTTGAGCTTGATGAAGTCCAACCTGAAAACAACGAACCAATGGAGGAACCTGAAGTTCAAGTAGATGAAGGACCTTCAACACACACACTCCGTAGGTCGGAAAGGGTATCTAGACCTCCTGAACGCTTGTATTTGATACAAGAAAAGAGTCTGGATGTTCTCTTAGTTGAAGAGACAGATCCTTTCACCTATAGAGAATCGATGTTGGACATCGACTCCGTGAAATGGCAAAGTGCCATGAAATCCAAGATTGAGTCAATGCATGAAAATCAAGTTTGGGACTTGATTCCGCTTCCCGAAGGAATTGTTCCTATCGGTTGTAAATGGGTTTACAAGAGGAAGCGCAGGCCTGACGGTAAGGTTGAAACTTACAAGGCCCGACTGCTAGCAAAAGGTTACACGCAGCGACCTGGCGTCGACTACGATGAAACTTTTTCGCCGGTAGCAATGCTTAAGTCTATCCGGATTTTGCTTTCTATAGCTGCGTATCATGACTACGAGATTTGGCAAATGGATGTCAAAACGGCTTTTCTAAATGGATTTCTTGATGAAGAAATCTATATGGAACAGCTGGAAGGTTTCGCGTCCAGCGAAACCTCGGGTATGGTATGTAAGCTTAAGAAGTCCATTTATGGACTTAAACAAGCTTCACGAAGTTGGAATCTTTGATTCGATGAGATTATTAGATCGTCTAGTTTTCTCAAGAATTCGGAAGAATCCTGTGTGTATCAGAAGGCCAGTGGGAGCATGGTCATATTTTTAGTCCTATATGTTGATGACATCCTAATCATTGGGAATGATTTAGGAATGTTGCAAAGCGTGAAAGCGTACCTCTGTAAGAATTTCTCCATGAAGGACCTGGGAGAAGCTTCCTATGTTTTAGGGATAAAACTCTATAGAGATAGACAAGGAGGCTGATTGGGTTATCCCAATCAACGTACGTAGATAAGATCTTGGAACGGTATAGTTTTGGTAACTGTAAGACAGCAAACATACCGTTCAGACATGGGATTCATCTTTCTAAGAAGATGTGTCCACAACAGAAGATGAGAAGGTTAGAATGTCTAACCAACCTTATGCTTCATATTTGGGTAGCATAATGTATGCCATGTTATGTACAAGGCCTGATATCAGTTTCGCTGTTAGCGTAACTAGTCGATATCAGTCCAATCCAGGAAATGACCATTGGATGGCCATCAAACATATCCTAAAGTATCTTAAAGGTAATAAGGATAAGTTGATTATATATGGAGGAAATGAACTGCAAGTTAATGGGTATACAGACTCCGATTTCCAATCGGATCCCGATGATAGAAAGTCTACATCTGGATTTGTCTTTACCCTTAACGGAGGTGCAGTTTGTTGGAAGAGTTCCAACAGGGATCGACAGCTGATTCTACCACTGAGGCGGAATATATTGCAGCTTCTGAAGCTGCAAAAGAGGCTGTATGGATAAAGAACTTTATCACGGAATTGGGAGTTGTCCCAAGTATTGAGAATGCGATTTCGTTATACTGTGATAATACTGGAGCCATTGCGCAAGCAAAGGAACCGAGGGCGCATCAGAAGTCGAAACATGTGGAACGCAAGTACCACATTATTCGAGAGATCGTGTCGCGAGGGGATATTATCGTGTGCAAGGTACCGAGTGAAGATAATGTAGCAGACCCGCTGACGAAGGCCATACCTCCGAAGTTGTTTGATAAACACGTGGAGTCGATGGGTATTAGATACAATCGATATTGGCACTAGAGCAAGTGGGAGATTTTGTTGGGGTTGGTGCTCAGAGCGCCAATTCCCGGTTGTATTTCTGTTAAATACTTATGTAAAACATTATTATTATGAATAATATATTTGCAGTTTCTATAATATAATCTATCTTTCTATTAGTAAGTATTTCCAACTTGCCATTAGAGAGAAAAATGTTCCTCTTGTTGTGGTCTTCATCTTGTGATGTTTTATGTTTTTCTATTCTTTATTCTATGTATTTTTGGAGAATGGAAGTTTTTGGAAAGGGTTGAGCATGTATAAAGATCATAGAATGTTACTAATGAGTTAATAAGCATTCTATTGATGGTTTAAGAAATTAGTTGCCATTCTAGAGTTATTGACCCACTCTTAGATAACCTAGAATTGTTCTATAGTTATTTCATTATGGTGAGACTATAAAATGGTGTTTTAGAAACTTGATTTAAGTGTTGGTTTCAAGTTTCTGACCTTGTACCACCTTTTGGCTTTTCATTTATGTTGAGTATTTGGATTTGTATATAATGCATGTAAAATACTCTTCTGTTTGACTGTGGTCGGCACTTATGTGGTCGGACCTTGTCTGGTCGGACCTAATGTGGTCGGCACTTATGTGGTCGGACCTCGTCTGGTCGGACCTAATGTGGTCGGCACTTATGTGGTCGGACCTTGTCTGGTCGGACCTAATGTGGTCGGCACTTATGTGGTCGGACCTCGTCTGGTCGGACTTAATGTGGTCGGCACTTATGTGGTCGGACCTCGTCTGGTCGGACCTAATGTGGTCGCTACCCATATGGTCGGCACTAATGTGGTCGGCACTAATGTGGTCGGACCTAAAGTGGTCGGATTATTACTTCATCTGATTAGATCATACACATGAGTAATTGATTTTGGGTTTAGGTGAAATCCGTATAGATTATTCATATTAGATATTGAATAATCTACTCGGTATTTTGAAAAAGTTTTGAAATACCGTTTCCGCTACGTTACTCTGATTCACCCCCTAACAAACCTAACACACACTAAGTATTTAAAATTTAATTTTAATACTAGTAGTGAACATATTTATGAAAAACATATTTGAAGCCGGAGCCTTGCACCGTCTTTAATTCCTTCATGTCTACTTTGTCCAAACGGCAGTCACGCTTCCACGATCTCGTTTGCCACAATTTAGGCAGACATTTTGGGATATGTCATTTATCTTCCTAGAAGATTATAATGATTTTGCCTTTGCCCATTTTCACATTCCAGTAGCCTTTGGCCAAGCCTTGGGTTTCTAGAATATCGAAGTAAGGTGTGACTTGCGCTACTTGCCTATTGCAAATTTTGACTTTGTCTCATTAAGAATAGTCACTAACTCTCCAAGAGTTTAATATTGCAATTTAGTACTTCTAAGATCTAAGTATAGACCTATGAAGATCCTTCAATTTCAATATCATACTTCTAAAGATCTAATCCTTATTTCTGATTAAGAAATTAAGGAGTCTATGTGACAAGTTTAATGGATTAAGCACTAAAGTTATCATCACATAAATCCTCCGAAGATCATGATCTACTATTTGCTTAATTCCGAGCTTAGGCCTAATATGTTATTTTATCAAATAAAGTAACTTATTAGTTTCCAGGACCATCCTGAAATTATTCCCAATTTGAAAATCAAACCATTTAAATACATTTTCCCTAGGATTATGTTTTAAATGCTAATCTTTCAATTTTATCTTGATTCTAATAGTCCAACTATTTAATCAACGATTATAGGTACTATTGTTATAATGATTATTATAGTCCAACTATATTAATCAACTATACTTTTAATTTGTTTGAATACAGTCCAACTGTTTTATAAAACAACGATTTAAATATTAGTCCAACTAACATTTAATTTATTTGACGAATGATATTTGATTGAGCGCGTATGGCAAGTGATTAAATGAATATTGCAAATTTAATTCTTGCCTCCCACTATTTTTCGGCGAGCCTCTAACCCTCTGTGTAGTACTTGGGAAACTGTGTTTCCTAGTGGGCTAGGATCCCGTTAAATATCACACAATCTTGACTTTGGCCAATAAATTGTATGATAAATAACTAGGTAGATCTCTAAGATCAATTGGATCCCATCCAATTCCTAGATCCAGTAGGGGATATCCAAGTCCGAAACATATATCTTATATATGCCAATATATCCATATATTACATAACCTTTTTCCTCTGAATCAACTAAGCCTTGGTTTTGGCACAACAAACTTAGTGATCCCAGTTAAGCGGAACCCATTGACCATGGAAAGCTTCGTAATCAATGTCGATGGACAAGAAGTGGTCTTGACTTTGGCCAACAAACCACAACTTGGACAAGACACCGATATAGAACAAAGCTCTTGTGATTCAAACACATCCTCGACGGACAAAGGCCTTGACTTTGGCCAACAAACCAATGCCAGTCTTGGATCTTGAGTAAGAATCACTCAATGGAAGGAAAAACACTTAATATTTTGTGAGGGTTTTTCGCGGCAAATTGGCAACCAATTTATTATCTTTGTTAAGGTCGAATCATCATACAACCTTAAATATGCATTCTAAACACATAATAAAACATAACGCGTATAATAAATAATACTGATATGTGGATGGATACTTTACACATTGATCCTAGATCAAATCTCTCCATTTCCTCTCTCCCGCTAGCACAAGTATTTACTTCTACCCGTTACACTACACTTCTAAAGAAACCTCATTTACATTGAGGGGAATAGGTGAAAAGATACAAAGAGTAGGAGGTAATAAGGCTGGACACGCAGGTCCAATTAATAAATTCCAAATTTATTACAAAATTTCTAAAATTGCCCCACCCTTCTAATATCCATCTGATATACATTATTCATGCATCGCAACCATGTATTCACACAAGCATGTTATCAATCAATCTAATCAAATTAATTAATCTGATAATTAGTGACCATCCAATGTTCAAACAACGATTTGATTTTGCGTGAGCCAAACTCGTTTTGCGAATAAGTACTCAAAGTACGAATTCTTGAATTAAATTAAACTACAAAATTAAATCCAATTCAATTTGTATTTAATGCTAATTCACTATTTAATTCCAAATTAAATATTACATTTTATTAATGAACTTTTACGACTTAAATTCCAAATTAATCGTTACGGGTCGCAAAGCCCGATTAACTTCCAACGTCAATTTAATTAAAGTCCAATGGGCTTTTAATTAATTTCTTAAGGCGTGGACTTTTGGTCAACTTGGGTCAAACCCAATAACCAAAGCCCAATCCGGGAATAACCCCATAAGCCTAGAAATCAATTTAGGCCCATTAGGCCCAATTAAATTATTAAGGTCCATTAGTCGCATTTGGGCTTTATGGAAGCGGTTTTGGGCCCAATTGGATCCAACCAATTTAGCCTAAACCTAACTTGGTACAACCAAGCCCAATAAGCCCATTTACAACATTACAAGCCCAATTTCCAAAATAGGCCCAATTAATTAAATTACAAAAAAATCCAATTTCACAATTAAATCACTCAAAGTGCATTACACAATTAATTACCCAAATCAATATTTCCAAAACACAAATTTGTACAATTAATCATGCTTATCAACATCAATTAGTGTCCAACACATTTTGATCAAAAAATCAAACCCAATACATGCTACAAGCTCTCGACAATGGAGGGGATTTTATGTCCAATTTTAAATCCAATCCAACTGAATCCAATTAAACATTAAATCAACATTTCCAATTGATTCAAACTCATCCAATGAATCAAAATAAAAAAATTACCAAGACAAATAGGGCATAGTGTATTCGGCCAAGCCTTATATTTTGGGCAAATTGTTCCAAACAACATTTCATCAAATTGATCCAATCAATCCTCAATAAAACATGTTTTGAGCATACTCAAACTCCAATTTAATTAAATCATGCTCAAACACATTTTACCCAAATTTTAACCCTAAGTCAATTTCATGCTTTTACTCCGCTATGATACCATTGTTCTGTTGGTTTCTATAATATGTCCCAAGGAAAGATTAAGCACTTGAAATACAATAAATGAATATATATTTAACTTTGAAGTATGGCGGAATCATACTTACAATGCTTTGTTGATGAAGAAAATCAAACCAAAATGGAAGCTCCAAGTGTTGATTGATTCGGCCAAGAGGAGAAGAAGGTGGAAAGCTCCAGCTTTGTGAATTCCTTGCTCTATGATGGTTTCCCTATCACCTTTTGATCCCTTGAAGGTGCTAGCCTTGCATGTGAGAAGATGTTCCAAACAACCACACTATCTTCAAGCTTTTTGGCAACCAAAATGAAGAAGATGAAGACCCAAAAACTGCATGCAGTTTTCGGCAATGTGGAGAGAGAAGAGAGTTTTTCTTGTTGATTTTTGATACCAAAAATCAATTTATATTTATGCCATATATTTTATTAAATAATAATAAATCTATGACACAAACCATGCAAAGGCTTAGAGTGTCAAACACTCAAATTCCATGCATAAAATTGAGTGCATTATACACTATCACCATGCAATGCATTATCAATAAAATAATACATATAATGACATGTGTCATGTGGGCCCCACACGTTTCCAAATGAAAGCGGGCTCACGTGCACTCACGCGTTCGGGTTCGATATTTCCGAAATACCGAACTTGCGTCGCGATGTTAATTAAATCGAATTTAAATAAATAATCGCGCCTAGCGAAATTATTATTTACGTCGCTAACGAATTAATTCTAAATTAACTCGT